>SEYY01024745.1:5000-10000 GCA_009176605.1 Armadillidium nasatum | reverse complement strand
AAAACAAGTTTATTATGCATTTCATATTTTGAGTCATTTTGACATTAATGCTTTCTTTGAATGACTTTTACGTCTACCGATTGAAAGAGAATTGTGATATTAAGGAAGTTCTTTGCAAAGTTTTGCCTCACCAAAATATTATAAAAATATTGGAGTAAGTCCTTAAGTCTTGGTCTCTTTTGGAAAGGAAATAATATATTCATATACATTCGAATATTTCTCAATTTTTTACTTTTTTTATTTTGAATTTGTGGAAAAAAATTGTGAATATTTTTGGAAAATTATTGGTTTAGTTTTTTTACTTATCGATTAGTATATTTATTTAATTAATGTAGGATTTTTAGAACTTTAAATTACACTGATCTACTCTAAATACTTTAATTTTCCCTTAATTTCTTATCTTGCGTCCATTAATTAAAAACATATTTCATATTTATTTTATTTCAAAATTATAAATAAAAATAAACTTGTCTCATTGATTCAGTTATATAGCTGAGCAATAATATAAAATATAAGGAATATAAAATTTATATTACTTTATACCAATATAAAATTGAAAAGATTTCAGTTTTTACTGAGAAGAGAATTTTTTTTTCAAGGAAAATAAATTTTACACATGGTTCAAGGATGAAATATTAAGTAGCATGATTTTCTTTCATTTAATTTAAAGACAAAATAAACATGAATAAACCAAGATTGGATAAATGAAGATTTTTGAATTTTATTTGAAGGGAAAGAAAATGTAAAGGGCTAATCCACTCTATGAACTATCACTTTAGCTTTTCACTTTAAGCACTTTCCTTCCGAAGCAGTAATTCTTCCAAAAAAAAAAATCCAAATACTGCTACTGCAGTTCTGACCATGCCTTCGAAAGAGTAGATGAAATTTAATTAATTACTGAGATTAGAACTCGAGGAAAACAAAGATGAAGATAGTTTAACATTATTGAGAGAAATATTGAACCCTAATAGAAGGTCTAATTTAAAAGCTTATCTCCAAAACAATCATTGATACGAATTGGTTTCTGCTTCAATTGCACATGATTGTTATGTGTAGAGAAATGGTAGGAAAGTTTACCAACTGTGTTGTCAGAAGAAGAAAGCCATTATCGGAGATGAACAATGAATCACAAAGAACTGTGATTTCTGAGAAAGGAGAACAGAGAAGTTTGTTGAGGTAAGAGAAAAATATAGAGAACACATTAAAGGAAAGAAAATATAAAGAGGCACTTCATTTAGGGAGGATCACCTTAGCTATTCGCTATTCCCAGAGCCAGTGTCTGAGAAATAAAGTAGATAATTTGGTATTACATATGTAAGAGCAGCATGATCTCTTGAATAGAAACTGAAGATGGAAACGATAAGAAGGTATTTAATAGTAGCTCTCACATGCCTAACTTTGGGTTATGATCTGGGAGGAGATGTGGCTTAGAGAAAGAGAAATGGGGTTCAACATAGTAAAATAGAATTACATCAAAACTTTATATTATTGCATAAACTAATTAACTAAAAACAGTGCACCAAAACTAGTCTGAAACAATCCCACCATCAGAGACCACACAATTCCTAAGCAAATATGAGCGGGAGAAGTTGTAAAGGACAGTTATATACGGTTCTACGATGAAAATTGAGGAAACTCCATTATAAGCAAGTAAAGAGTGCGAATTGGCATTAAATTGCTTTATTTAATAATAACCAACAGGACATGAATACAAGATCAGTTGTGTTTAGTACGCTGGACACAAACTTTGAGTCAGTAGGACAAAAATGGGACGAATATATATATATATATATATATATATATATATATATATATATATATATATATATATATATATATATATATATATATATATATATATATATATATATATATATATATATATTATATTAATATTAAAAACAAATAAAATTAATTGAAATAATTTTACTACGTGAGGCAGAGCACGAAATTAAATAACACAAACGAAACTTCGCTATATAAAATTCTTCAACGAAAACGAGTCCTAAATGGAGAAAAAAATTTAACAATAAATAACTTCAGTAAAATAAATTTAGTTAAATTTTAACTATAATTCTAATGGGTGTAATAAGAGCATGAGAAAAACGTGATTCAAATGAAAAATTATTATTCATCATAACGTGTAATAATAATAATTAAAATAAAATAATAATAATAATAATAATAATAATAATAATAATAATAATAATAATAATAATAATAATAATAATAATAATAATAATAATAATAATAAAATAATAATGATAATAATAATAATAATAATACTAATATTTATCATCATCATCAAAATGTCCTCTTAAGTTCTGTTAACTTGGTTACTCGAGCAGCTTCAATTTAAGTAGCCGGCTTGCTATTTATTATTATTATTATTATTATTATTATTATTATTATTATTATTATTATTATTATATTTTTATTTTAAAAATTAATTATTATTATTATTTATTATTTATTTTTATTATTATTATTATTATTATTATTATTATTATTATTATTATTATTATTATTATTATTATTATTATTATTATTATTATTATTATTATTATCATTATTATTATTTTCATCATTATTATTATCATTATTATTATTTTCAACATTATTATTATCATTATTATTATGACTTATTATTATCATAATTATTATTATTACTATTCTTAATATTGCTGTTTTCATTATTATTATTATAAAAATTAGATATTCTACAGTATTCACTAATATTTTTTTCCTATTGTTTTAATTATTATTATTATTATATTAATTATTATTATTATTATTATTATTTTCTATTATTATTCTCTAATATTATTAGTATTATATTATAATTCTTATTATTGAGAATTGTTATAAGTTATATTGTATTTACTATCACTGCTTTTATTCTTCTTTTAGTACTTTCACTTAATATGTAATTATTGTTATCATATATATAAATATATATAATCTTAATAATAATAATGATGGTAATTATTAATATTATTTTTATTATTGTTATTATTTTTATTATCAGCATCATCATTGTTAGTATTGTCATTATTATTATTATTGTTGTTATTATTGCTATTGGTATTATAATTATTATTATTATCACTATTATTGTTCTTATTATTATTACTATTATTATTATTATTTGTAGTAGTAGTAGTATTATTGTTATTATTATTTGTATATTGTTATAATTATTATCAGTATTGATGAAATAACTAAAGATTCTGCTGTTGTTGCTATCATAATAAGCATTACCAATGATATTAATAGAGCCTTTTTACATTAGCAGTAACTTTTTATAATTTATTCAATTTTTAAATAAAGTAAAATATTATGTATTAAGAATTGGGACTCAAATAATACCTCAGCGTTTTCCCGTAGCAGCATCTATTCCGAGAACTGAACAGTCATAATATTATTATTATTATTATTGTTATTATTATTATTATTATTATTATTATTATTATTATTATTATTATTATTATTATTATTATTATTATTATTATTATTATTATTTTATTATTTTTTATTTTATTTTAAAAAATTGAAAATTATTTATTGTTAAATTTTTTTCTTTTTTTCTTCGTTTTTTATTTTTTATTAAATTATTATTATTTTTTTTAATTATTATTAATGATGTATAGTAATAGTATTTGAGTTTCTTTCCCGTTCAATTTTTCATTTTTTTTTATTTTATTTATTTCATTTTTTATTATTATTTATTAACGTTAATATTATTATTAATAATAAGTAATATTATTTAATATTTTTAATAATAATAACAATAGGAAATTTATACCAAAATAAATTTATAATACAAAATAAATAATTAATAATAATAATAATATAATAATAATAATAATAATAATAATAATAATAATAATAATAATAATAATAATAATAATAATAATAATAATAATAATAATAATAATAATAATATTCACAAAATAAAAATCTCTGTCTTAGCTGGTTTAACTTTCTCTGTGGGATGCATAGCTTAAATATATTTTTCATGCTGAATTTAAATCTTTCAAGAGTGTTGATTAAAACCTGCAGATCATTTATGAACTTAAATTTGCAGAAGACTGACCTACCCACACATACACATGCATATACAAACACACACTTACCCAATATATATATATATATATATATATATATATATATATATATATATATATATATATATATATATATATATATATATATATATATATATATATATATATATATATATATATATATATATATATATATATATATATATATATATATATATATATATATATATATATATATATATATATATATATATATATATATATATATATATATATATATATATATATATATATATATATATATATATATATATATATATATATATATATTATATATATATATATATATATATATATATATATATATATATATTCTTGCTGGAATTTTTTAAAATTTCTTTTACGTTTATGATTTTTATTTTATTTATTTATTTTAAACTCGTGAGAGTGAGTCTATAGCTATTCACTCATGCAAAAATATGATACATGTCTTATCCAGAGCTACAGTTTGCTAGAGTGTGAAATATATATATATATATATTATATATATATATATATATATATATATATATATATATATATATATATATATATATATATATATATATATATATATATTTATACTCAGCACCATATCCCGCATGATGCAGGGTGGTGTCGGCTGCAGAAAGTATTCCTATTCCTATTTCCTATATACTATATATATATATATATATATATATATATATATATATATATATATATATATATATATATATATATATATATATGTGAGTGCTTTCAAATTAAATGCCATTATTAATAATAGTAAAAAGTGTCAGAGACAGAAAATTATGTTCCCCATTTATGTGGAACACAAACGCAAACCATATTGGAATTCTCTCTCTTTTTAACGGTGAATTGAAAAAATGCTATTATACACCGGACATTCCA
>SEYY01024745.1:0-2500 GCA_009176605.1 Armadillidium nasatum | reverse complement strand
AACTTCACAACTTAATTATCTATGAGCATTCACGCGTTAATAAAATGGACTCAATAATTATCATTAATTTGCTCTATTTTTAAATTGAAAGGAAAGTCAATAGCTAATGCAAACATTTAGAGCCTTTGATATCAAGTATGAAATTTCTTGTCTAAAACTGTAAATACAGGCAATAATATTTTTTGTTAAATGGTTACCTGTGGAGGACTGTGGGATGATCAACACATTTAGGGAAAATTAATGATTAGTCTTAATAATAATGATTGTGTGCCAGAGATGTATCATATTTAGAATCATTTAATTTTGATTTAGGATAATAATTACGGAAAAGATGTTAGGTATGTAGACATTTAATTATAATATTCTGCTTTCCTTTGCAGTTTTCGTTAAGTTATTTTACAATAGAAAAGGGTTAACCTCTAAGAATGAAAAAAGAAATATTATAAATTATAAATATGCTTATAATAATCAGGCGATAAAAATGGGAATGCAATTTCTAGAACTGATAACCTTTCAGATGGTTTGCAATGATCGGAGAATATTATTATTAGTATAATATTATTTTCAAGAATTAAAGATAAGGATTGATTATTAATATGAACTTATTCATGACACTAAAAACTGAAAGTTAAAAACCATTTCATTTTTCAGTCTGAGAATTTTCGTAAAGGTAAACAGTTCTCACAGAGTCTAATTGAGTTACTTATTTAATACTTTAGTTTGAGACCAATTTCAGGTGCAAATAGGACCCCATTTTCACAGGAAAAGAAAAGCAAAGTTAAAATGACATATATATATATATATATAATATATATATTATATTATTATATATTTAATAATATATATCTTATATATATATTTAACGTCAAAGTTTAAAGTTTCAATTAGGGATCGAACGCCTTTAGCACAAAAGCATAGACTTTTCTTACCTACTTCGTTCCTCGGTTCAAAAATAGAACGCCAGTAGCGTAGAGGTAAAAGTATGCTTTTGTGCTATAGCCGGTTCGATTCCCCTATAGCAACTTTAACTTGACGTTTAATGAATTTAGTCTGCGAGAGGTTTAGCAGACTGTAACTAACATTTACCTTATATATATATATATATATATATATTATATATATATATATATATATATAATATATATAATATATATTATATATATATATATATTAAGTCGGTGAATATTTTTTCATTCACCGTTAAAAAGAGAGAGATTCAATATGGTTTGCGTTTGTCCAATAAATGGAACATAATTTTCTGTCTTAACTTTTTACTATTATTATATGCATTATTTGAAAGCACTCACATTATTATATATTATATTATATATATATATATATATATATATATATCTTCATGTAATCGGGGAATTTTCTGCAGTTGACGTCACCTGCATATGCGGGATATGGTGCTGAGTATAAATTATATATATAATATTATAATTTATATATATATATATTATATTATATATATATAATATATATATATATATATATATTATATATATTTACACTCTAGCAACTGTAGCTCTGGATAGAATGTATCTATTTTTGCATGAGGAAATAGCTATAGACCACTCTCACGAGTTTAAAATCATAATAAAATAAAATCATGAAACGTAAAAGAAAATTTTAAAAATTCCAGCAGATATAAATATATTGATTATATATTAATGATTACTATATAATATATATAATAATATAATATATATAATATATATATAAATAAATATAAAATATTATTTATATTATATATATATTATTAAAATATATATATATATATATTTATATATATATATATATATATTAGTATTATATTATATAATATATTATAAATATATATATATATATATTGGGTAAGTGTGTGTTTGTATATGCATGTGTATGTGTGGGTAGGTCAGTCTTCTGCAAATTTAAGTTCATAAATGATCTGCAGGTTTTAATCAACACTCTTGAAAGATTTAAATTCAGCATGAAAAATATATTTAAGCTATGCATCCCACAGAGAAAGTTAAACCAGCTAAGACAGAGATTTTTTGCTTTGTGAATATTATTATTATTATAATTATTATTATTATTATCATTATTATTATTATTATTATTATTATTATTATTATTATTATTATTATTATTATTATTATCATTATTATATTATCTTCTGTGTATAAATTGCTTTTGGTATTTTCCTATTGTTATTATTATTAAAAATATTAAATAATATTACTTATTATTAATAATAATATTAACGTTAATAATATTAATAATAATAAAATGAAATAAATAAAATAAAAAAAATGGAAAATTGAACGGGAAAGAAACTCAAATACTATTACTATACATCATTAATAATAATTATAATAAAATGATAAAATAAAATTTCTTCAAGGAAAACACGGAGAAAATGAAGAAAAAAATTTAACAATAAATAATTTTCAATTTTTACATTAGTCCTATTCTACTAAATTCAATAATAATAATATTAATAATAATAATAATAATA
>SEYY01024744.1:0-21018 GCA_009176605.1 Armadillidium nasatum | reverse complement strand
ATATTCATATTTAGGATAAAATAATAATCTTTTTTTCAGGTTTTATCCAGAGAATCATCCTTATTTAATATAAAAATCCATCATTTTCCACCATTCTCAAAAAAAAAAATAACTCATTTTAACATATTTTGGATTCAAACTTCATGTTTCTTTAAAATTAGAATGTACCATGACAAAAGTAAACACTTATAAACTCAAATAGTAAGGTAATTAATTAACAGCCATATTCATTACATAAGCATGTCTACACACTTATATAAATAGCTTCATAGGCATAATCAGTGAAGCAAAAATAGGTAAATTACGCTTTAAAAGCACCATCTTGTCAAAATTATTAACAATTTTTTCATCAAACATTGCATAAATTATGTTAAATACGCATTTTGTGACATAAATTATCTTCAGTGAACACGACCAATATGCTAAAATATACTCAAATATGAACATTTTTAGGATATTTTAGGCTTCCCTTATGGCTATTTTCTAAACCAAAAGGTGACAATGAAATATTTATCCTTGTGAAATGAGTACGTTTTATACTTAACATAAAGATTTTAATGTTTAATTACATCAAATAACACAAGAATAAGCACACTTAACCTGAAACAGCATACTAATGATGTGAAAATTCGTACATATTAAAGACATATGGACATAATGAGGCCAAAATATATATCTTTTTTTGAGGTTTTATCCTTAGGATCCTCCTCAGTTACCATAATAACCCATCATTTTCCAGTATTTTTAAGTTAAAATAAACCATTTTAACAAAAAAATGAGGGTTCTTTACTAAAATAAACTAATCAAACCATATGTAATCATAAAAAAACCGACATTTTCTTATAAAAATACCTAACAAATTACGAATAATTAATAAACCCTCAGACAATACGTCATTACCAAGCATTCAAATATGTTGCAAATATTTCATATTAAGAAAGAAAACAGTTATTTTCATTTTTTTTTATAACTCCATAAGTATTTTTATCGTAAATTTAACTATTCTGAACAATTTTAACTGATTAAAATCTGTATTTATATCAAACAATCAAAACTTTTAAAGTACGTTTAATTATTAAGTCCTTATTAATATTTCAAAATAGAAAAGAACACTTAAACACTAAAACAGTAAGGTAATTAACAGCCATATTCATTACATAATCATGTCTACAAACATATATAAATAGCTTCATAGGCATTTTCAATGTAGGAAAAGTACTTAAATTAGTCTTTAAAAGCACCATATCTTCCAAATTAATTGTAAATTTTTCTTCAAACATCGGATATATTATACTAAATACGCATATTGTGACATAAATTATCTTAAGATAATTTATGTGTGTTAAATTTAGGTTTAAAATGAAAAGTTAATAAAAAACAAAGATGGTATATTTTGCAGAATTAATAGGAGATAAATTTGATACGATCCTGAAACCAAGAGTCAAGGTTGGTTTCTCCCAAATTTGCATAAGATTAACTTGTATTCAAAAGAAAATCTATGTAAATGCAATATTATTTATATTGATCTTAGTTATGAATGAGATTATGAACAACTTCAAAACGAAAAAACACAATACTATACAAGAACTTACACATGCAGATCTTATAATAGAAAAGATTCTTCTTTTCTTGAGAAATATTTATTTCCTCACACGGGAACCTGTAGATTGAACAAGTCCCTCTCGTCTAGAAGTTATATTCACAACTCTTCACTGCAGTAATGATATGTTTCATATATATTGAATGAAATGTTTAAGAATTTTTTTGACAATTAAAGTTTTCAACTTGAAATCTATTCGAGAATGTTATTTAAGATAATTTTCTTAAAGACAGCAAAAATGAAATTTCCTTTACGGATTCGAAATGATAACTTGTCATTACGACTTCAAAATGAGAACTGAATTTTTAAAGAATAGTAACTTTCAATTTTACATTCAGTGCTGAAATTTTAGCTATATGATTTTAACATTTTTAGCCATATGAAATTATAATTTTTATAAGTGAACACGAACAATTAGCGAAAATATACTCAGAAATGCACAATTTTAGGAAATTTTAGGCTTTCCTTTTGGCTATTTTTTATACTAAAAACTGACAATCAAATATTATCAATATAAAATGAGTAAGTTTTATAACTAACATAAAGATTTTAATGTTAATTACATAAAATAACAAAAGAATAAGCACACTTGGACTGGAATAGCATACCAATGATGCGAAAATTCGTATATATTAAAGACATGTGGACATAATTAGGCCAAAATATATATCTTTTTTTGAGGTTTTATCCTTAGGATGCAAATCATTTACATTTCCAGAACTTTTAAGTTAAAATAAACCATTTTAACCTAAAAATGAGGGTTCTTTACTAAAATAAATTAATCAAACCATATGTAATCATAAAAAATCCGACATTTTCTTATACAAACAAAAAACAAATTAGGAATAATTAATATACCCTCAGCTAATAAGTCATTACCAAGCATTCAAATATGTTGCAAATATTTCATATTAAGAAGAAAACAGTTATTTTCATTTTTTTTTATAACTCCATATGTATTTTTATCGTAAATTTAACAATTCTGAGCAATTTTAACTGACTAAAAATCTGTATTTAAATCAAACAAACAAAACTTTTAAAGTAAGTTTTATTATTAAATACTTACTAATATTTCAAAATAGAAAAGAACACTTAAACACTAAAAGAGTAAGGTAATTAACAGCCATATTCATTACATAGTCATTTCTACAAACATATATAAATAGCTTCATTGGCATATTCAATGTAGGAAAATTAGGTAAATTAGTCTTTAAAAGCACCATATCTTCCAAATTAATTGTAATTTTTTCTTCAAACATCGGATATATTATGCTAAATACGCATATTGTGACATAAATTATCTTAAGTGAACACGAAGAATTAGCGAAAATATACTCGGATATGAACATTTTTAGGCTATTTTAGGCTTTCCTTATGGCTATTTTTTAAACCAAAAACTGACAATCAAATATTATCCCTATGAAATGAGTAAGTTTTATACCTAACATAAAGATTTTAATGTTAATTATATAAAAAAACAGAAGAAAAAGCACACTTGGACTGGAATAGCATAACAACGATGCGAAAATTCGTATATATTAAAGACATGTGGACATAATTAGGAAAATATATATCTTTTTTTTGAGGTTTTATAATTAGGACCCTCCTCATTTATCATAACAACCCATCAAATTCCAGCATTTTCAAATTAAAATAAACCATTTTAACCTAGAAATGAGGGTTCTTTACTAAAATAAACTAATCAAATCATATGTAATCATAAAAAATCCGACATTTTCTTAGATAAACAATTAAATAATATTTCAGACAATTAGGAATAATTTATATTCCCTCATCTAATAATTCATTACAAAGCATTCATATATGTTTTAAATATTTCATATTAAGCAAGAAAACAGTTATTTTCATTTTTTTTATAACACCATATGTATTTTTTTCGTAAATTTAACTACTCTAAGAAATTTTAATTTACAAAAATCTGTATTTATATAGGAAAATTCATCAAATTAGCCAAAACAATCAAAGAAATACATTGAAAACGAGCAAAAATAAAGTGAAAATGATGAAATTATTAATTTATTAGAAGTTAATTTACCATTTATTTTGCTTTTAAAGTACTTTTTATTATTATTAAGTCCTTACTAATATATTAAAATACAAAAGAAAACACTTATAAACTAAAATAGTAGGGTAATTAACAGCCATATTCATTACATAAGCATGTCTACAAACATTTGTAAATGGCTTCTTAGGCATAATCAATGAAGCAAAAAATAGGTAAATTACGCTTTAAAAGCACCTTATCTTTCAAATTATTTGTAATTTTTTCTTCAAAAATAGGATATATTATGCTAAATACGCATATTGTGACATAAATTATCGAGGGTGAACACGAACAATTACTGTAAAAATACTCAGATATGCACAATTTTAGGCAATTTTAGGCTTGCCTCATGGCTATTTTCTCAACCAAAAGGTGACAATCAACTATTTATCTCTATGAAATGGGTACGTTTTATACTTAACATAAAGATTTTAAAGTTAATTACTTCATATAACACAAGAATATAAACACTTGGACTGAAACAGCATACCAATGATGCAAAAATTCGTACATATTAAAGACTTATGAACATAATTAGGCCAAAATAATTATCTTTTTTAGGTTTTATCCTTAGGATACTCCTCTTTTACTCTAATAACCCATCTTTTTAAAGCATTTTTAAATTAAAATAAACCATTTCAACCAAAAAATGAAGATTCTTTACTAAAATAAACTAATCAAACCATATGTAATCATAAAAAATTCGACATTTTCTTATATAAACACCTAACAAATTAGGAATAATCAACAAATCCTCAGCTAAAAAGTCATAGCTGGGCATTCAAAAATGTTGCAAATATTTCATATTAAGCGAAAAAACAGTTATTTTCATGTTTTTTTATAGCGCCATATGAATTTTTTTCGTGAATTAAACTATTCTAAGCAATGTTAACAGACGAAAATCTGAATTTATATAGCAAAATTCATCAAATTAGACAAAACAATTAAAGAAATACATTGAAAACCAGCATAAGCAAAGTCGAAATGATAAAATTATTAATTTACTTGCAGATAATTTACTATATATTTTTTGCTTTTAAAGTACTTTTTTATTATTAAGTCCTTAATAATATGTTGAAATACAAAAGAAAACACTTTTAAATTAAAAGAGTAAGGTAATTAACACCCATATTCATTACATAATCATATCTACAAACATATATAAATAGCTTCTTAGGCATATTCAATGCAGCAAAAACAGGTGAATTACGCTTTAAAAGCACCATCTCGTCAAAATTATTAACAGTTGTTTTCTTCAAACATCTCATAAATTATGCTAAATACCCATATTGTGACATAAATTAACTTCAGTGAACACGAACAATTAGCGAAAATATACTCGGATATGCACATTTTTAGGCTATTTTAGGCTTCCCTTATGGCTATTTTCTAAACCAAAAGGTGACATTCAAATATTTATCCTTATGAAATGAGTACGTTTTATACTTAACATAAAGATTTTAATGTTAATTACATAAGCACACTTGGACTGAAACACCATACCAATGATGCAAAAGTTCGTATATATTAAAGACATATGGACATAATTATGCCACAATAATTAATTTTTTT
Organism: Armadillidium nasatum; assembly: GCA_009176605.1. Taxonomy (NCBI): domain Eukaryota; kingdom Metazoa; phylum Arthropoda; class Malacostraca; order Isopoda; family Armadillidiidae; genus Armadillidium; species Armadillidium nasatum. The sequence goes on along the minus strand of SEYY01024744.1, from coordinate 15,781 downwards.
TTTTTTCCTTAGGATCCTCCTAATTTACCATAATAAAACATCAAATTCCAGCATTTTCAAGTTAAAATAAACCATTTTAACCTAAAAATGAGGGTTCTTTACTAAAATAAACTAATCAAACCATATGTAATCATAAAAAATATGACATTTTCTTATATAAATACCTAACAAATTAGGAATAATTAATATAATCTCAGCTAATAAGTCATTTACCAAGCAATCAAATATGTTGCAAATATTTCATATTAAGAAAGAAAACAGTTATTTTCATGTTATTTTTTTATAACGCCATTTGAATTTTTATCGTAAATTTAACTACTCTAAGCTATGTTAACCGAAAATCTGAATTATATATCAAAATTCATTACATTTTCCAATACAATCAAAGAAATACATTAAAGTCGATATGATAAAATTACTAATTTAATTCGAGATAATTTACCATATATTTTGCTTTTAAAGTACGTTTTTAGAATTAAGTCCTTACTAATAAATTAAAATACAAAAGAAAACACCTATAAACTAAAATAGTAAGGTAATTAATTAACAGCCATATTCATTACATAAGCATGTCTACACACTTATATAAATAGCTTCATAGGCATAATCAGTGAAGCAAAAATAGGTAAATTACGCTTTAAAAGCACCATCTTGTCAAAATTATTAACAATTTTTTCATCAAACATTGCATAAATTATGTTAAATACGCATATTGTGACATAAATTATCTTCAGTGAACACGACCAATATGATAAAATATACTCAAATATGAACATTTTTAGGATATTATATAAATGTTAATAAATATAATGTTTAGTTTAAAAATAAAACGTACTCATTTCATAGGGATAAATATTTGATTGTCACCTTTTTGTTTATAAAATAGCCATAAGTGAAACCTAAAATAGCCTAAAAATGTGTATATTTGAGTATATTTTCGGTAATAGTTCTTGTTCAATGAAAATAATTTATCTCACTATATGTTGCCAATTTTGTCAAATCACAACCAGGTTTGGTTTTAACTCATGAAAATGCAAATGAATGACAGAAGTTTTCCCCCTTTTTTGTGATTGGGGGGCTCGATCAAAATCAAAATTTATATGCATTCTATGTATAGTAGCATAGTTTTAATCATTAAATTTTATTCTAAAGCCTATTTTTTATCAGTTATCTTACGAAAATGTTGACAATTTTTATCCTATTTCTCCTTTCTTTTAGTTATAATTTTTTATAACATCATCTGGTACAATTTTTAATAACAAATTCATCATCTAGACATTATTACCTTTCGTTTGGTTTATTATACCCCCTAATTCAGATATATATATATATATATATATATATATATATATATATATATATATATATATATATATATATATATATATATATATATATATATATATACTTTTGAGTCTTTTTCAAATTTGCATACCGCTAACTAAATTTAAATTTTTCGGTGTTAAAAACGAGTTTTTCGTTTTCTTTATTATGTCATCTTGTTCTTGAAGCATTGACATATTTCAGATCCAATGAATTAGTCATTTCAATTAGTCAATTATCTTAATTATCATAATTAAAAAGGTAAGCCTTTTTTCATATAAAAATCCTTATTTTTCAAAAACTACTGTTTCAATTCCTTTGAAATTCGGATGAATTGTTCAACATTCATCATAGATCATTTTTTTTTCTAGATTCAGATGTTAATCCCATTAATTATTTAATAATAAAATTAACTAAATATTAAATGCGGAATTACATAAAATATGGCGTCTGATTGTCACGTGACTGGTTGCTACCTTTCAATTCCGTTTATTTTAAGCGAATTTTTTCTTAATTTATATATAGTTTATGTTATTTTTTTTATGTCTTTCAATTTGTTTTAATTTATCAAAAATTATATATTAATCTCCAATCTCTTAAAAATCTAATTAATTTATTCAATGGGAGCATAATTGAAAACTTTCCGTTAACAAAGTTAATTTTTTCCTCTATTAAAGGAAAATGTTTTAGGACGTTTTTCAACGCTTAGACTTGCCCTTATATATTTCTCAAGCGCAAGCTTTGACTCACACTTGGTCTAGATCTCATACAGTGAACTACCGTTAAGTGCTATTCTAAAATTACTTCAGTTTTTAATTATTTTATGAGTTATTTCATAAATTACTTTCATTAAGACATATAATAGTTAATTATTATTAGAATTCTCGATTAATAATACTCATAAATACATTTTTTGGATTACAAGAAGATAGAAACTTCATCCATATTTCTGGTTGGAAAAGAACGAGGCTTATACAGCGTTCCACCAAGCTTTCAGCCAAGCTTAAGTAATCTATATATATATATATATATATATATATATATATATATATATATATATATATATATATATATATATATATATATATATATATATATATATATATATATATATATATATATATATATATATATATATATATATATGTGGCGGTGGATGCCCTTGCACACTACCTTTACGTTCCTTTACACGTAACTTTTATTACAGATTGACTCGACGAATGATTTTCCCTAGTGGGTTTTATTATAATATGATTTTCTTCTAACGGTATAGAGTCCTTTATGCTTAAGTTGTCAATCCAGTAGCACTACAAGCACCGTCACACTCTATTCGTACAAGATAATAATCTTCGTCCTGGATTACTATCATTAATCGTTGACCACCAGGTTGTGGGCTTCAAGGAATAATTTAGAGACAACGGAATTTCCTCGATAGTTTATTTTATGTAGTAAATTAGTTGCTTGGCCACACGATATCTAAATAGCTAACTTGTTTTATTAAAATAAAACTAAAACCAAGATTAAAATTAAAAATTAATAAAATACTAAAATTAAAAGGCTACAAAAACTATTAAAAGCTACAAAAAGCTACGTCGAAATATTACGTCAATATTCTGAAATAATGGAAAAGAAATATATATATATTTATATATATATAAATATATATATTTATTTATTTTTTTTTTTTTTTTTTTTTATTTTTATTATATTATTTATATATATATATATATATATATATATATATATATATATATATATATATATATATATATATATATATATATATATATATATATATATATATATATATATATATATTTGAGAATAGTTCAAATTTTGTTTTCGGTTTTTAGTTATAAAATTTTACACTTTAAAATTTAATGTGTTGGAAGATTTTGTAAATCATTTTGAAGTTCTTGTAAATCATTTATGATGATTTACATATGGCTAAACGGCGATTCAATAAAGCAGCCGGCTCTTTGGAGCTCATCGCTTAATGCGAATGAAAGTCCTTTCAAGATTGAGCCAAGCGCCTGTAGTGTCGGGGGCGTCTACATGGGCGTATTTATATATTGCCTTCTGAATGACGTCAATTAGGACGAACAGGCGGGCGATATTTCCTTTATCGATAACTATGTTTCAACAACAACTATTGCCCCACCTTTAGTAATACTACTAAGAGTAATAATATTGATAATAATAAATGAAACAATACTTCAGTAATGCTACTAGAGGTAATAATAATGATAATAATAATGGTAGAATAATTATAATATGAAGTATTATAATTATTATGGCATTTCAGAAAAGATTTACAAAAGCTTCTTGATAAATATAAAGCAAATTGCAAATTGCAAAAATCCGGCTTTATATAGAAACTCCCCTCCGTCGGGATAAAAAATGCGGAAGGCATTTCCAGATAACGAAAACAAAATATCACGCGATAATATCAAAATTTTAAAATTAAAATAAGATAATAGAATCCTAATCCCTAAATATCCTTATGAAAATACAATCTACATGGGCATCGCAGAAACAATACAATTCAAAAATACAAAAAAAAATCAAAATTGCAAAAAAAACGAAGTACATTAAACAAAATAAAATGAATCTATTCAATTAATCGAGTAAACAATCGATTAAAAGAATTTAAAATGTAATCGAGTAAGACAATCGATTAAAAACAAATTAAATATAGAAAGGTTAAATATAATCGAGTAAGACAATCGATTAAAAATCAAATCAAAACAAATAAATCAGATACTTAAGACTCTGGTGAACTAAAAAATAAAATAAAATAAAATTAAAATAAAATTAATCCCGAAATTAAAATTAAATTGAATAAACAATAAAATTGATGCTTCGATAACAAGTACAAGTTAATCGAAATAATTTAAAACAATCTCCAATATATGTAAGAATCAAATTAAGTAAACAAAATACAAAAAAAATTCCAATGTAGATGTATACATTTATAAATAAATGTATATATGCTAGTTCCAACATAGAATCAAATTTCACAGGCTAAATCAACCAAACTATATATATATATATATATATATATATATATATATATATATATATATATATATATATATATATATATATATATATATATATATATATATATATATATATATATATATTATCACGCATATTTGTTAAAATTGGCAATTAACGAATTATTATTTATTACTTTCATCTCATTCGTTTCCGTATGGCAAGCACTTCGCAAACAGCGGAGGCTCTCAAAAATCATCAAAATTCATTCGTAATACTAATAATAATAATAATAATTTTATTATAATACTGATGATGATCATAATATTAATAAAAATCAATATAAACACGAACATAATCCTACAATCATAACAGACTAATATATTCAACTAAAACTTCACTCCTTATTCGCACTCATTTCAAAGAACACTTTCAGTTTCTTATCTAAGAGTTATAAATGGAAAAAAAAAGAAATCATATGATTGTGTTCAACGTGTGTGTTTGTTTGTGTGTTTTGTTTACATTTTCATCGGCGACAGACTGTCTGCCATCATAAGTAAAGAATGTCATTCATTCATACCGGAAACTGATAATCTAAGACTTTGAACTTGAAATATAGCAAATCCCTTTAAAAAAAAATAATAATAATAATTTTTATATATGTTGTAGTTCAGTAGGTCACTTCTGATAATAATAATAATCATTAGTAAAAATTGATGCATCATCGATTTTAATAATTTATATGTCAAATGAAAGCGCTAAGTTTTTCCTATAATAAACTCGCATCAATCGTGGATCAGTTAAGTAGTTACCGATTTATAAGAGAAAACATAAAATTAATTTTTCTTCTAAATTTTAAATATTTTAAAAATCACAATTTTTACTCTCGTTTAAAACAAAGATTTTCCGCCGTATAGGAAAGTTACTACCATATATTCTTCATTCACACGCAATGAATTAAGTGTAAGTGACTATATTTATATAAAAATTGCATATATATAATTATTAATAATTATAATATAATGAATATATAATGAATATAATGAATATAATGAATATAATGATTGTGGATGAGTAAATGAGATTATAAATGGGTAAGGATGAAATCATTCCTCTATCACGCCATAATGATTGTGTGTTCTGCTGTGTTTGTCTGTATGAACTATTTTTGTGACCAGACTTCATACACCTTTTAATATAAAACTAGATAGAAATATTGGTAAAATTTATAATTTTATACCTGTTCTCATTCGTTTCTATTTATTCCTGTTCTCATTTATCGATATCAATTCATTAATTAATATATTTTTCTCACACTCTTGCAACCCTATATATACTTTAGCATATTTCTGTCTTATAGCTTCATTCACATCCTTTAAGTTTGGTGATTTCTGTTAACAAGTGTCTTATCACTTGTTCTGCTTTCCTAATTCTAATATTATTTTGTATCATTAAGATCTATCTTCTGTTCCACCTCAACGATCCTTATCCTATTTATGGTTGTTCCAGGTCCTACCACCTCCCTGGTTATATTTCTTTCGTTGCTACTGTTCCCCAAAATTTGTCTGAGATAATCCTTCTTATTACTATTAACATTATTATTAATACTATTACTACTACTATTACTGCTACTCACATGTTCGTTCGTCACGTTTGGCAGCTCTGTCTTTATTGTTCTTGGTTTTGGCGTTTTATCTATCCTATTTTCTGGGACTTCGGTTACGATGTTTTTTAATCCTAGTTTCGATATTTTATAAATAGGTGGCATCTGTAGTTGAAATGATACATGTTAGTAATTATCTTTCCGGCTCTGGTGTATCAGCCAACTTCCTCATCATTCTGGGGACTATGTGCAATCGCTTCACTTATCCTTTCCTTCAACTCAATATTCCTCATTTGCGCAATGGGGATATTTTCATTTATTTCTACATCTTTCATAGAAAGATAATCATCATCCTCCTTTTTCTCTACATTTTTATTCATGCTTAATGCACTTTTAATTCGTTTACTCGCTCTGGCAAATCTTCTCACACTTCTAGGTATATCCATTTGTCGTCTAGGCATATCTCTACTCAATTCAGGCACCTCATATGTAACATTGAAAGTATTCACTACGGACTTCAATTTTTTATATCTCTTATACATACATACGACAGTTACTATTCCTAATGCTATGAAAATGCAAGTGGACAATCCTATAGATAAGGTTGAAGATGGCAAATAGTTTAAAGAGTTTTGGATGTGTATTAAGCGTGTTGTTAATAGAGTTTAATGCTTTATTCCACGTGATTCCCGTAATTTTGGGATGAGCTGTGTGGTTAATGACTCTCTGTACTATGTGGTTATTTATATTTAAATCTAATCTTAAATCTCTTTGATCCATAATACTTAATTTTAGTGTAGAGTTATATTTTACATGTACCGGGTTCATAAACGTGTGGTGCATCTGGGTTTTAAGATGTATATATCTGTCAACAATGTCTCCTCCGGCTGATGCTTACCACAATGTAGGATGCCTTTCTTAGGAGTGTTGACGGAAATAAATATATGAGACCTGATGTGTTCAGTTATAATGTCGTCAGACACCAATTTTTCAAACTCACATAACTTATGTAGTTCACTAAAAGAACCATTAGTATATAATATAACAATGCAGTCTGGGATATCAAAAGTAAACAAGGGACTAGTCAGTGGACAAGCATGTTCATTCATCACTGTTTTGCACAATTCAAATTGTTCGTGAGTAGTGTGTGTATATAGAAATTTGTTTTTGTTTATGAAATAAATTTGTTCATCTGGAGTAAAAGTAACTCTGTAAGCGTTCTCTGTGTTAATGTGTGTTGGAAATGGGTGTATTTCCAATGTGGTAAATACTTCTCCATTTGTAAGCGGGATGAAGGTTACCAATGAATATATATGGTCTAGGTCTAAGTAAGACCAAGTTAACCTCATGAAAGTGGCTGGATCATTCTGGATATCCACGAAGGTGTCGAGTTGTAGCTCTTTACTGGCCTCTTGGATTATGGGGATTAATTCCTCAATTTTATAAGCGTCGAGTGGTGTTTTATATGACGCAGCCCCATTCCGAATTTGGTTCACATGGGCCCTTATCTGATTGATATTGCTCAGATAAGTAGATACCATTGACAGAAATTCATTCAGCAACAATTCATACGCTACTGAGTGGAGGCTGTTTTCCATTTGGCTCTCCTTATTGACGATTTCTCCCACTTGTTCAAACAGCTTGTTTACTCCTGACACGGTGTCTTTTAACTGATCCCTCAGTTGGATTATAGCTTTATTATATCCTTCATCTCTCTCCGATAGAATCTGGATCTCTCGACGTATGTGCTGGACATCACTATCCATGGCCGTACCGAACACCGCTTGAAAGATCTTCCCTGCCCCGTCAATTAAACCTCTCTTGGTCCTCCGGAGTACTTTGTTTCGGAAAGACAGTATCCATGGGTCCTTGATGAGCTTATCTATCTCTGCCAGTAACATATAACCATGTCGTATTATGATTATATCGGGTTTCTTGACCCTAGGAATGCTTGACGGGTTTTGTCTACCATTCCTGTCATTTACGTATCCAAAGCCTTTCAATTCACCAAATATGTCTCGTGGCGGTGAGTTTGGATCCACTTTCCAATTTATGGATCTTCTTTGCCTCGGTGGTCTGTTTGATTCCCTTTCGATCAATTTTTGTTGCATTTTGGTGATTTCCGCCTTTAACTCTTGTAGGTTGTAAAAAATGACTTCTGTACTTCGTAGGTCCAGCTTGAGGTCGATATACCCATTTACAAATTTGGTCTGCCCCACTTGATTGAAAATGGTTCCGGGCACGATCTTCACCTTCTCTGATTCGTCCAAGTCGCTTACGCTTTGTTGTGTGTTTGTGTGTGGTATCGCGATGATATGGAGCACAATGTATAGCATCCACATGCTGATCGGGATGTCATGGCTTGACCTGTGGGACAAGATATGCCTGAATGGCTATTGTTCTTTCCCGGTCGTATTTAATTTAATTTTACGTTTTATATTGACTACACTGTTTACGACTCTAAAAGGTATTCATCTATCTTCAAATATATATATATATATAATGAATAAATTAATAATGAATTTACAACCTTAGTACTAGTTAATGTACAGTTCTCATACGCATGCTTTCACCTACCTTGTCATCACTATTGATTCTAAAGCTTCCTATATTCATTCACTTCACACACATAACTACTCAAAATGATTCTCATTTGGACCGTCCTAAATTATTACTTCGCTATGATCTTTTGATCTATATTCCTATTACTATATTAGAAGCTGTCCTTACTAGGCTGCGATTGATATCTAGATACATATTAATGTCATTGAGAATCTTTTAATCATTCAGTATTACCCTTTTGACCTTCTCATGCACTCTCTCTTGTTCTTATTTTCATGTTCCTCAAGCATACCTAATAATCTTAAACACACCTATGCATGCCTCGCTATTTTCTTTTCTTGTACCTATGACACAACAAATGTTGCATGCCTATTACACGCGCGGACTTATGCATTCGTGCTTCTAACACTCATTCCTTACACCTCACACTTTCTCCTCCCTATATTGACCTTTATCAACATATTTGAGATGCTAACCAAATGCCTGAGGATTCCTTTTATGTTTATTATATTTAATCAGTTTATACATGTAATTATAATTATCTATATATATATATATATATATATATATATATATATATATATATATATATATATATATATATATATATATATATATATATATATATATATATATATATTTTTTTTTTCTTTTTTTTTCTTCATTTTAAGGACTATTGATTAAGCAAATAATCACAATACAATCAATATTTCCTAATATATACAATTTATTTTATCCTTATGCTTAAATTTTATAAGCATCTTATGGTAACTCCTTCTTACATAGTTTCTCCTTTCTTTCTTACACATTTTCGATGCATATTTTGCATGTTATTTATATGCATCTGTGAGTGTTGTACTGAATTTAAAGGTAATTCCTCTACCTCAAAGACTCGGGTGATTCTCTCTCCCTTTCCTAATTTAATGGCATTGAGTCCTAAATTCAGTACTTCTACCAATATTTTTCCTTCTTTTACCGGAGATAGAGCACTTCTGATGAAAATGCATCCGTCCTCCCTCAGATCACTATTAGCTTCAGTTACCAGTAACTGACCTTCGCGAGGAGAGTTTTTACCTCCTTGGTTACACAATGTAACTTCGAACAAGTTCCTACTACTTGACGGTATCTCTCTGGTCTGTTCTATGGTCGCTATATAGCTAGGTTCTTTTTCCTCAATGAGTTGGGTGTCACAATCGGTTGTAGGAATTGTATAGTCGGGTATTTTGGTGTCATTTTCGGTGATTTTCTCATTTTCAGAGCTTAATGATAACTCATTACAGTCGTTTTCTGAGTTAACGATAATTCTCTATATTCGTTTTCTGAGTGCAACGATAACTCATTACAGTCGTTTTCTGAGTGCAACGATAACTCCTTACAGTCGTTTTCTGAGTGCAACGATAACTCCTTACAGTCGTTTTCTGAGTGCAACGATAACTCTTTATTTTTATCACGTGTTGCTTGTGTGACTACATCAAGTTCCGGACACGGGTTATAATCCTTTTTATCACGTGCGGCCTCTATGGGACTCAAGCACGGGTAATAATCCTTTTTATCACTTTCGGAGCTTAATGAGAACTCTGGCGCTTTTACAACCACTTCTGGTTTACGCAACTCTTTGCTCTGTATGCTGTGCTCATTCTGATGTGAGTGGTGGCTATTGCAGATACTCTCCGCGCTTTGCGATGTTACTACCTCTTTTGGGCTACGCAAATTTTCATGGTGACTGCTATGCTCATTCCCCTCCATCAATTGGCCAACATATTGCAAGCTATGCTCATTCTCTTTTTTAGAATGGCTATTACATATATTTTTCATGTCTTGCGCTTTTACTCTCCCATTTGGGCTACGCATTTTCAATTCTTGACTGCTGTGCTCATTCTCAATTTCGGAATGGCTATTGCAGTGCATGCTATGCTCATTCTTACTTATAGAATGGCTTTCACACTTCTTCTGCGAGTTTACCACCTCGGTCGGTGTACGCTGTGCATTTCGGTGAGCGCTGTGCTCCTTCTCATCTCTCATGAATTCATATGTATCTACATACAATCCACAATATGTGCTGCTTCCCAATTTTGGAAGACTTAATGGGTCGAAACCTGGAGGTGACATGAATATGCCTTGCTCCTTTGGTTTCTGTCTCTCTTCACAATGTTCCAATTTTAAGGAGCCATTGCCATCGACTATATCTTCCTCGATGCATGGTTTGTAAGTCAATTTAAGCTCAATCTCAGGAGCAAACGGATTTATTATAGGTATCCGGCTCTTTTGCCGGGCATAATACAATTTATTGTGTGCGAAATCAAGCACTAAAGGTAATTCAGAGAGGCTATCACATCCAAGCAAAACATTGCCTTTGAAACTGCAATCGTCTCCTACTATATCAAAGCATTAATAGTATGGATGTATTTGTATATCCTCACATTTATGGCTACTCTGCCATATACAGATATTTTCCCATTTGTTATGGACCTTAAGCTAACATATGCCTTATGTACTTTGAACTGGCAATCATGTTTCAGTTCCTCATATCTATTTCTTTTAATAAGGAGTTATTGAAGAACCTAAGGTCTGTAAAACAGAATTCTGGGTATAGCCCCCTATTCCCAATTATTTCCAGTGGAATATAGTAACCTGACACTCTAGACCTTTCACTTAATTTGCCTTCTTGGCCACTAAAAACATGAGTTCCATGTGTTTCATGGTGCTTTGCCTTGAAGGTGGGAGTGTCTTTGGTTGGGGGACCCTTAACTTTTATCATTCCCATAAAGATGGGTTTCTTTCTGAGACAGGCCTAAAAAAGGAATCTCTTTTCCTGGCCCCTTTATTATAGGTCTCATCTATTTTGTGGACATTGTCCTCATTATTCACTTTCATCCTGGCTTCTTCATCACAATATAAGTGTGTCCTCTGGGTCTGAACTTTCCTCCTCGTCGGAGGGATATTCTATTGGCCATCTCCACTCTCTTTGTTCCCATATGTCTTCTCGACTAGGTTTATCGGTGAGTTCATTCACCTTATGTTTTCTAGGTAGTGGAGCCTTTGATAAGTATGGTCTTCCTCTTCCTTCCTTTGGGTATGACCTTTCCTTTCCTGGTACAGGAAATCTGACTGGAGATATATTATTAGAGCGACGTCTTTCGTCCTCTCCAAATTCTTCTCTCTCCTTTTGGTATCCATATTTTATTTTAGGCCTGGATCCCTGGCCTTTCTTTCTGTCAGGAATGTCCCATCTGACATAACTTCTCCTTTGAGGAGACGTGGATCTTCTCTCACGTTCCTCGGAATCAAGTCGTCTTGTCGGCCCTTTGCTTGAATCTCTACCCCTTACGTAGCCTCTTTCCCTACTATTATCATTTTTTCCTCTCCAAGATGTCCTTTTACCCCTATTCCATTCTGGGCTCCTAGTTCTCTGTTGGCGATTCTCATACTTATTATATTTATTATAGTTAGGATATGATTGCATATAAGGTCGATCCCATATATTTTCTTTCCTTGTCCTTCTATCATAATCACCTTCCCTTTCCTCTTGTGCATCTACAGCACTAACTTTATCTAATACAGGCCTATGCATGCCGAATTTCTCAGTTAGCTCTGCTACTAATTCTGTTACAGTTTTGGTCACTGACATGGCCTTATTCAACTCTACTTTCATCGCTCTGTTTGGCAGTTTGCTGTACAGTATAGCCATCAGAAAAATCTTCTGACCTTCTGCTGAATACGTGGCTTTATATCTACCCTCTACTTCTTCTAAGAAGGTGTTAAGGTAGCCTAAAGATTGATTTATATGTGTTGAGATTGAGGTGTTTCTGTTCCATTGCAATCTCAGTAATTCTTCAAACTGATCGAAGACTCTAGTTGAGCTTGCTGGTGCCAAATTATCCAGAGGGCTGAATGCCCTTCGATTGAGCTTTATATCTAGTCCATTTCTAACGTTTTTACGAGGATTAACTCAAAAGTTGAAAAAAATAAATAGCGGGGTCAAACCACTGGTCCACATGAGCTGAAATTTAGCTGAGCAATCTTAGCCCCAATATATAGATGCTGAATGAAGCGATTTTTGATATCACGTCTAGAAAAAAAGGCATCCAAATTTTTTTTTTGAAAAAAAACCTGAAAAAAATTATTTAAAAAAAATTTTTTTTTTTTTTTTTTTTATTTTTAGATTTTGTTTAGAAGAGGGATAGTTCTATAACTTACGTTTAAAACATTATAAAATAATTTTTGTTTGAAGAAAGATATAGTGTCTCAAACTTTTAAAATTTTTGAAAATTGGCACAAAAATGGACCTTATTTGAAGAGCTATATCTCGAAGAAAACGAACTAGATCGAATAATATATAGAAAAATATTGTGCCCCATCATTTATCTATAAACTTCCAAAAATGAGAAATGTAGTTATTGTAGTTTTTTTTAAAAAAATATTTTTTTACAAAAAGAATTTATTTTTTTTTCAATTTTTGACTCGACAGTGGGTCAGTTTTGAGCTAATAACAATTTTTCTTTACTTTTGACAGCAAAAGTTTTTTAGAAGATGTTTTAGCCAATAGACTTAGGAACAAACACTCCAAATTTCAGACCGAAAATATTTTTTATGTGCCTCACCGTGATTTCAACATTCCTAAAAAGAAATAACTCCTAAACTTTAACTTCGCAAAAACGTTAGGAATGGAGTTTTTTCGTCGGGAAAAAAGCTATCTATATTGAAATTTTCAGGAGAATCAGATGAATTTTTTTTTTTCTACGAGACCCACCGGTGGGCTCATGGCACTCAACGTGTTAAACTCTGCGAAAGTCTGTGCATCGCGCACTTCCATACAATTCTCCAAAACAATTCTAGCAGTGGATGACTCTTTCGGAGATATGTTACAACATGCGATTGCGATCTTCTCTTGGTCTGCCGTTATTCCCTCGGCATCAAAACTCCTCTCCAGCAGTTTTAACCATAAGTGTACACTTGGGCCGTTCTCTGAACCGGGTCCTTCCAACAAAGGAATCTTACTCTTCGAGTAAAACAAGCGTTGCAAGTTAAAGGCACTTGCTCCTGCTCCAACATTGCTCCCATCGGCAGGTGGAGTATTGTTGCCTGTGTTACTCATGTCGTTCGATTGTGTTTGTGTAATTTGCGTATTATTATGGGACACGTTTGGTGTCGAAGGAGGGCTTAAAATCTGATCCGTGATTCTAAATTACGGTCTCCTTCTTTCCTACTCTTACAAATTTTACTTTTCTCCCTATTTTTTCGCTGTTTTATATAGATCGACTAACTCACGTGCTATACCGCTATTTTACGGCTAATATATATATATATAGTGATGTCACAGTGATAGGAACTATAACATATATATATATATATATATATATATATATATATATATATATATATATATATATATATATATATATATATATATATATATATATATATATATATATATATATATATATATATATATATATACTTTTATCTTATGTTGCTTAGAACTAAAGTTTTACGTCAGAGTGTGTGTGTGTACACACACAGAAATATTTAAAATTCTAGTTGATAAGCACTGCTCAGCTAACTTTCTCAACAAAGTGCGTCACTTTATTTTCATACGATTCGCGAGCAAAACAATAAATTTGTGAGTAACAAATTGCAAAGAAATGTCGTAATCTATGAAAATTTGTAGTATAGGCTTTTGTTGATGAAATGTAGGCTTTTGTGTTGGTCGGTTTAATTTTGTTGGTTTCTGTTGTAAAGAGAGCCAACAATTGGAGTTCGTATATTTGGTAACGGATGTGACGTCAATTTGACACTATATGTTTTGAGCAAAGTCGAAAACAGTTCTCAGCTTCTGAATAGATAATGTATATCCGGTATTGATATTAGTCAATAACAAATATGGCTGAAGCCTCTGTGTGTGTGTGAGTCAAGCAAAACCGGCTTTTTATCGGCTGTTGATTGCTTGTTAGCACACAAATGTATGTACAGACAATTTAATTGTAATTGTTTAGAGAATTTTGTAAGAGGGAAAAAGATTGTATATTGTATTTCGTAATTCCTTTCACACAGATATTATATTTAACATACACGATGGTGCTTCTTTCGGAAACAAATACTTCTCAATCTTTTCGTTAAATTTTATGCAAAGAATTAGTCATCAACAAATACACACAAATAAACGACAAAATGAAAGTTATTGCTAACAAATCAGTGTACATCTGTGACTAGACCAAATTCTCACACAGAAATTCCTTCTTTTATGCTTTCACTTGGCTTTCATACAATCAAATCTTTAACAATTAATCAATTTACCAAATAGATCGTTTGATTGAGTTGCTCTACTTGACTCTATTAGTTGGAATTGGAATATGATATATATTTTGAGAAAATTTATATACAAATTTTCTATAATGGTTCTAACTAAGGAAATTTAGATTTTTTTTTTTTTCACTTGGGACCAAAATGCAATATAGCAATATATGCTATCCTACTACCATATATATATATATATATATATATATATATATATATATATATATATATATATATATATATATATATATATATATATATATATATATATATATATATATATATATATATATATATTGTAAGAATTTTATATTACTAATGTTAACTTTAATTAAATTCTTACCTTTAGTTAAATTCTCTTAATTTTTTAAATGTTGCTAAAGTTTAAGACCCTAAATCACCTACCCTAAGTTTAATTCTCTAGCGCTAGATTATGAAAACCTAGTTTAGGCTAAAATAAGGTCTACTTTTAACTTTTTTACATTAATTTTTATAGTTTCATTAAGAAATGAATCTTGGAATATTATTTATTAATGATGACCAATAATAAACAATATTAACTTAACTAGACACAATTAGTTTCAATAGTTTAAACTTTTTAAAGTATCACAACACGGTAAATAGAAGCTTTCAGTACAAAATCAAGAACAATACTGTCCTTAAAATGTACAACTGTTATGTAATTTTTACTACTAATGCGCGTGCGCACTTTTGCGTTTTTTTTAAATATATATATTCATTTAAATAAACCAAGTAAATTTTAATGTCACAATATTAATTAAATTTTTACAGTTAAATATATTAAAATTTTATAAATATTTTACTATTAATAGTTTATAATTTTATTGTTTTATAAATTATTTTACACTCCCACAAAATTATTGTATTTGTGAGACAAATACAATCAACTTACTTTCATGGAAATGTTAAATTCACAAATTAATTAATTGGTTTCACAAAAAATGTATTTAATTCACATGTTTTTAATTTGGTTTTATT
>SEYY01024743.1:0-5000 GCA_009176605.1 Armadillidium nasatum | reverse complement strand
AATCAAGCAGACAAACAAATAAGCAATCAAACAAACGAACAAACTAATAAGCAAACAAACAATAAAATAAACAGACAAACAAAGCAAGCAAACAAACAAACAGACAGCGAAACAAAAAAACAAGCAAATCTAAGAAAAACAAACTGGAATAATAACTTTAATAAAAACTTACATTTAAAAAGTCGAAATTAACTTTAAAATAAAAATTTCAAACCATAACTCAACTGAAATATTTAATAACACTTTTCTATATATATATATATATATATATTATATATATATATATATATATATATATATATATATATATATATATATATATATAATATATATATATATATATATATATATATATATATATATATATATATATATATATATATATATATATATATATATATATATATATATATATATATATATATATATATATATATATATATATATATATATATATATATATATATATATATATATATATATATAATATATATATATATATATATATATATATATATATATATATATATATATATATATATATATATATATATATATATAATATATATATATATATATATATATATATAATATATATATATATATATATATATATATATATATATATATATATATATATATATATATATATATATATATATATATATATATATATATATATATATATATGAATAATAAAGTCATTTATAGGTATGAAGAGCGTATAATGCTCTTAAACACCTACGTTTCTTTTCCTTCATTTCAACGCTTTTTTTTTCCCCCAATTGAGAATTACTTTAAATCTGTTTTCTATTTTGAAAAGAAAGTATAGAAACTTTTTTCAATTACGTTTTGTAGAGTAGGCTATAGACATTAAATATATATATATATAATATATATATATATATATATATATATATATATATATATATATATATTATATATATATATATATATATATATATATATATATATAACAGAGGTTTTTAGTCTGCTAAAACTCTCACAGACTATTTCTATATAGAAAATTAATGTCTGCTATAGGACTCGAACCAGCGACCTTTAAGATGGTAGTCTTATGCGTTCTCCATTAGGCCACGGCGATACAAAATTAAATGTCTTTTGCTTTTCGTCTTATCAATTCTCCTCCTCTCACAAATTCCCTACAATCTTTTTCTGCCCGTCGAATTGTTGTGTCACCCAATATATATATATATATATATATATATATATATATATATATATATATATATATATATATATATATATATATATATATATATATATATATTTATATATATATGGACAATGCTCTTCTGAACTCTCTCGTCACATACTCCCTCCATTATGAGTTGCTCATGCGACTTGTTTTCACACAGTTTCATCCTTTCTCTGGTCAACTCTCTCACCCGATACTTAACCGCTATGCTAAATTTTACATGTACTCTACTAGTAAAGTCTGGAACACACTCCTTCATATATTATCCCAACTTCCTATGACTTATAAAACTTCAAACGCCGAATATCGGAACATGTGGGCCTTTAATTTGACAAGATTTTCGATTTTCTTCCTGAGTCTGATAGAAATTTTAGTAGGCCTCTGGCATTTACCCACCAGAGATATATATATATATATATATATATATATATATATATATATATATATATATATATATATATATATATATATATATATATATATATATATATATATATATATATATATATATATATAATATATATATATATATATATATATATATATATATATATATATATATATATATATATATATATATATATATATATATATATATATATATATATATATATATATATATATATATATATTATATATATATATATATAATATATATAATACATCACTTTCACCTTTCTCACTCGCGTGATGGTGGTGCCAGCCAAAATTCCCTCAGATAAGCACACACACACACACATACATACACCCTAACTATCACCTCCCCCACCTTCACTACCGCCCTCTTTCTTACTTTATCTTCCACAACTCTCTTTCCTCTTTGTCTAAACTCAAACACCTTTCTCATTCCCCAAAATCTCAATCACTTCATCCATCATCTCCACTTTGGCCTTCCTTTACTTCTAACACACTCCACTTCGGATATTATATTAATATATATATATATATATATAATATATATATATATATATATATATATATATAATATATATATATATATATATATATATATATATATATATAATTTGACCATGTTTCCGACTTTCTCTCTAACTCTGGTGGAACATTAGTAGGCCTTTGGCCTTTGCCCACCAGAGGTGAAATAAAAAAAAAAAAAATAAATATATATATATATATATATATATATATATATATATATATATATATATATATATAATATATATATATATTATATATATATATATATATATATATATATATATATATATATATATATATATATATATATATATATATATATATATATATATATATATATATATATATATATATATATATATATATATATATATATATATATATATATATATATATATATATATATATATATATATATATATATATATATATATATATATATATATATGTATTGAGGTAACGAACTTTATCGGAAATGACTTGCTTATTTAGCCTAAATTGACAATTCATCATATAACAATAGGTTTCCATAATTCCGGACGTTGTATTTGAGGCATGTATTACCAATTTCCTATTTATATATATATATATATATATATATATAATATATATATATATATATATATATATATATATATATATATATATATATATATATATATATTATTTCGGGCAAATTAACTGCTAATTTAGTCGAGACTGATTATTCGATTTAGGTAACAAGTCTAGTCTAACAAGTCTATATTCAAAAACTAGATCTGACTTTTTTTTAAGCAGATCTATATAAATGAAACAACCTCATATGTTATTTATATACTTCGTAACTAGGCTGAAGACTTTCCTAAACCGACAGCCTAAAGAATCCCTGAAAACAAAATAGAAGTCATAACACATTGATAGCATAATAGCTTCAAGAGATTCATCATAAACTCTTTAATATGAAATAGGGTAGATATGAAAAAGTATGTGTATTTTAAAACAAATTTCTAGAAAGTTATTGTCAAATGAAGTCAATATAATATTATTAGAATCGCAGAGAATGGAATTAGAGTCAGTGACTCAAACTTTATATAGAGCTCTGCTTTCGCCAAAGCTAAAAAAGCTGAACAGCTGTTGAATGAATTATAAGCATGAATAAATAAAGTTGTAACAATGATTTGGAAACTAAAAATTGAACTATAGGTAAGAATAATAATATTATATATATAATATATATATATATATATATATATATAATATATATATTATATATATATATATATATATATATATATATATATATATATATAGAATATATATATATATATATAGAGAGAGAGAGAGAGAGAGAGAGAAACCATGGTGCTTCCTTAGTCAAAAATAGTATGTCGGCTTATGATTACTATAGCAAATCTAGCTCAACCAGGCCGGCCTTACGCTCTTTCGTGAGTCCATTTTCTGCAATGTTGCAAATCCATGCTCTTTCTTGGTTCCCTGGAGAGTGTCCAATGCCACCAGGAGGGATATACTCCCCATCATAAAGAAGAACATATCCCCCTTTAGGGACGATAATGTAGCCATATTCCACATTTTTTCAGCCTCTTTCCTGACCCCCTTTTGAGAGTTATCCCGGAAGGATAAACATCCTCTTCCTCTTCCCTCCTTCTACCTCTTCTTCCCCACTTAGTTGTTGGTGGCGTAGCCACAGTACCTCAATTATCAACCTTTTTCCTGGCCCCGTTCTGAGGGTTCAGCTACACCTCGGAGAGGTAAAATCAAACCTTACACCTTTCCCCTCTAAAACCCTAATGGGGGTAGTGATGTAACTCTGCTTCCCATTTTTTTCAATCTCTTTCATGACCACATATTGAGCTTTTTGTCTCTATTCACTCTTCTTCCCTGAAATTATTCTAGCGACGTAGCCTCCAGTATCTCCTCGAGGACATACTACTCCTTCCCAAGCTGATTCTTAAGCATAATTGGATGTTCTGGACCTCACCTGCATACTTTTAGAGGGCTCCTTTCAAATAATCTCCTGCTTATAGCCCTTCCCCTGCTCCTTTCTGGCGGGCTTCCTTGACGTGGACGAAGGCAAGATGATGCAACAGCCCCTTCCTTCCTTTAGTCCCGTAAGACACAAAGCCTTCTTCTTAGTTGTAGAGAACATAAGATCTCGTATTAATCACAGTCACCCATAGCCTAAAGATTCAAATACTTTTTCGATAATCACATATGACCCATCCCAGTTGCCAATACAATTTCAAATGTAAATAATCATATAAAAAAAAGAATTATTCGGACGTTGATTCTCATGAATGGAAATACCTGACCTTACCACTAGGTTACGAGAGCTTTCTAATGTAAGAGTAAAATAATCCTTTTAATAATGTTCATCAATTTTCCAAATTTCTTTATATTCATTTTACCCAACACTTATTTTGTTCATTTTAAACATCTATATAATATTTGCATTTACATTTTATTTCACAGTATATATATTATTATTCCATATTATATAAATATTCTAAACTAACACCTGTTTTCTTTACAAAGCTATAACTAAAATAATTTATTATTTTCCATGTATTCCAATAATAATTATTTTGCCAAGCAAACATTTGACTCCTCAACAAGCTAGAACAGACAGGCATAAGGCGGCTACGTCACCTATGCATAAACAACAGCTCATCTTTAATCTTTATTCATTTTAATGTTGAATTATCTTTCTAACCAGATGTTATAACTGTAGTTTTAGGTTTATCTAGGTAACTGTCGTTTTTCTTATGTAGTTCTTACTACGTATTATACGAGGTCTTTTTCATTTCTTTTCTTTCTTTTTAAATTATGATTAAGTTTCAGTTTT
>SEYY01024742.1:77500-90378 GCA_009176605.1 Armadillidium nasatum | reverse complement strand
TCAGCAATGCCATCAATGTACCCTTATGTCCCATATTCAATGAGTAGTTCATTAACTAATAGATCAGTTTTAGTTATTCCCTCCCTAGTTCCTCTACCGTTAAATAGTTCATTAACTACCCCAATTTTTCAAACAAACTCTCCTAATGTTCTTTCTCCGGTAAGTAACCCATTATTAGGTTCAACTATTCCAATACCCAATGTTTTTCCAATGAATAATTTTGCTCCCCCATTAAATAATTCATTAACTGTTCCAATTTTTAGGCCGACAGATTCTCCGAATGCTCCTTATCTAATCGATAATTCATCAAATACTCCAATTTTTAGGCCGACAGATTCTCCGAATACTCCTTATCTAATCGATAATTCATCAAATACTCCAATAATTTCATTATTTCCCCCCTATGTTGTTGCTCCTTCAAATTCATTAATTGTTCCAATATGTGAACCTAATTCCTCTTTCATTTCTTCCCCAAATAATAGTACGTAATGAGTTTCAGCAATTGCAATACGCTTTTGCATTTAATTAATAATTTATCAACTTGTTCTACAATTCCAATTTTTCTCTCCAAATGTTGCTTTTGTATTAAGTAATTCATTGAATGTTTGTTTTTTAAAAAATTGTCCTTATTTTTTTTTTCTAATGAATAATGTTAATCATTATTTTCAACTATTTCAATATTTTATGCCAATCTACCTCATTCATATTGTTCATTAATTACGCTAGTATTTCTAACACTTTCTTCAGTAAACAATTATTCATCAATAGCTTTATTTTTTTTTTTTTTTAACCACTGAAATAATTCATCTTCTATTTCAACTATTTGAGAACTTTTACCAAAAGAAATTATTGAATAAATAATTAACTGTTCCGAGAATTCCAACACTTTTTTTCAGTGCTTTCTAATCAGTCAATAATGTTCGAATTTTTCAAACAAATTGCCCTGATGTTCTTTCTTCAATCAAAAATAAATCATTATCAGTCCTGACAATTGTAACACACTTCCCGTATACATTCACAGGTTGTTTCATTATTTCCAGTACCTTGACTCAACGCTACTCTAAGAAATAAATAAATCATTAACTTTCCCAAATAATACGACCGTATAATGATAGTTCCACCGCCTACTTCAACTGTAAATAGAAAACTTTTCATTGCAATGTTTTATTACATCTACCTGTTCCCATAATCCTAGAAATGACTCTGGTATATTTTCAACTTCTCATTGCAATCTTCGTCACACATTAAATCCTCATATTAAATAAATATTTTTTAAGTAACTCAAAATATATACAATACAAATACTTTAAGTAAATTACATCCTCATTATTTAATGAAAGAAAGAAAGCTTTTCAATTGTTCAGACATAAAATTAAAAACTAAAGGGCTCCAAATTTTCATGTCAGGGATATATATCTTAAAATATATAAATAAACCGTAATTGGAGAGCTGAGTAGTTTACTTTTTTTTGAAACTGCGAATGAGAGCATACTCTTAATAGAAAGAAAACAGTGTTAGAAACATGAAAGAAAACAGTTGATAGAAATATAAAAATATTTTTTAATAAATAGAAAAACAGTTGATAGAAACATAAAAATTTTTGTATATTGACAACTTGCTAGATCAGAATCACAAATTTTGAGAATCTATGAAATTACAATCGGAACTGTTCTCTTCAGTATTAAGGAGTAGAGTTGAAAAACTTTAGAGCGAAATATCAATTTTAACATTAAAGAAAAAAAAAGAGACGACAGACTTAGAGAAGATACTTTTGGAGAAGCTCCAAGTAATGTAGCAAATGATTATACCAAATATTATAGAGAGGAATTATTGTCATGTTGGGAACTCAAATTTCACGAAAGCAATATTCAACGTCATTTGAAGGTTTGCATCAATTTTAAAGTTTATTATTTAATATTTTTCAACTTGAATTTTTTCATGAAAATTTTATCCTAATATATAATGTCTTTATTTTTACTTCCTATATGAACATTTTCAGAACCTTTACTATTCTCGAGTCTAAAGTGTGAAGAAAGAATGCAAGAGTTTTGACTAATCCCTGACATAATCATAATAGTTTGACTGCCAAATAGAAGTTAAACTACCAATCAGGTATTCATATTCTCAATAATTTCTATTGTCAATTATTATTGCTAAATTCACATTTTTAGTTCATCGTGCTTAAAATTTTTAGTGTTCTTACTGAACTTCACAATGTTATTTCATGTTATCTTATTTCTTAACTTAATTGCAAGATTTTTTGTAGAAAAAAAAAGTTTTTAGATTTATTTAAACTTCCCCTTGTCGTCTTAATCCTTTGACTTTTTCATTTTTTCATTCATTAATATTGCAAAAGGAAGGAAAAGACTATTTGGAATTCAGGTTCAGTGAATGAAAATTTCTCTCTCTCTTTTTTTTTTTTCTCTTAATTTTAACTTACTTTAATTTATTTAGGGAAGAAAAATTAGAAAATAGTTAAAGAAAATGATGATTCAAAAGGAATAACGATGGTGGAAGAGAAGAAAATATACGGTCTTTTATTTTATTTTTTTTTTTGTTAACTGATTGGTTTTCTAAAGAACCTTACAAACCTTTTCTACTATTTCAAAATTTAAATTTAAAATTGTTAAAGATCGACATTTTTCGTAATTTTACATTGATTTTAATGTTTAATTTTTTATCTATTTGTATTCGTACAAAGTTTTAATGAATTTTTTTTAAAAGAAAAATATTTCATATACCCTATATATATATATATATATATATATATATATATATATATATATATATATATATATATATATATATATATATATATATATATATATATATATATATATATATATATATATATATATATATATATATATATATATATATATATATATATATATATATATATATATATATATATATATATATAGAGGAGCCAGAATTAAAAATAACGCCTGTTGATGCGTTGCTAAGCAACGGAAACAGTATAAACATGTTTCAGACCTGCGTTCGAAAGATTGAAGCTTGTAGAATAGATTTGACACGCGAACGGTATAGTTATTTGGTTTCATTGTTGTGCAGTGATAAAAAAATGAAAGCAAATAGTGATACTTTGTTGAAGCATATTGCAGTGATTAAATTTTTGCATGCTAAATGTGTACAGAATGCTGCTGAAATTCATCGTCGTTTGGAACGGACACTATGGATGTTAGCAACGTTCGTCAGTGTGTACGTAAGGCAACTTTCCAATAAAGGTGAAATGTCGATTCATGATGCTTCGAGAATTGGCCGACCCATTACAGTGACCACTGGCCAACATCATACTCGCTTTGATATTTGGGGAAATCAATGAATTGAACACTCTGAAATTGCTTCCATGAATGAAATTTCGAAAGTGTGTTCAAGCAATAATTACAGATTTAAAGTATCGAAAAAATTTGTGCACATTAGGTGTCAAGGCAGCTGACAGAAGACATGAGGAAACAACGGGTCGGCATTGCTAATAAAATTCTAAACCGTTATCGTTCAGACGGCGATCAATTTCTTCTAAAGATTTTAACTAGGTACGAAACGTGGGTTCACCACTACGATCCAGAAGGAAAACGAGCGACTCTGGGATTTGGACACCCAAGCTCACCCGACTGGTAAACTCATGCTGACAGCATAGTCGGATGTGGAGACCCTCCTCTATTCTGAATACCTGCCGATATATATAATATATATATATATATATATATATATATATATATATATATATATATATATATATATATATATATATATATATATATATATATATATATAATATATATATATATATATATATAAGTGCATCTACTTAGTTTTCGGATTGAGTAAAAAAAAAAGTATGTTAAAGGAAATACGACTTTTTATTTATATTTATTTTTTTTTCCCAACATCTCTTCTAACTGTTCAAACACGATTAAACGAAGTTTGAAAGTCTTCCTTTGCAATGGTGCTCCATGTTCCGTCACGACTTACGCGATTTCAGAAATCGAGTGAAAAGCACGATCCCTCAAATACATTTTAACTTTTGGAAACAAGATAATCAACAGGAGCTAAGGCGAATGAATACAAATTGCGGTCCAGGACAGCCCCTTTATTTTTGCAAATAACGCCTTTCATTGTATAATAGGAAGCTGTCGCCAGGAGAATCTAGTCATCAGATTCACACACAACCTGTCTAACACATCGAATTTTTTTTGTAGTTTCCTCTCCATTGCACCTTTAAAGAAAATTACATTAACAGTTTTACCCTTTGAAACATTTTTTTTGTGGATTTCACACTGTTAATCGAATAAAATTCACACAAGAGTTCTGAAATTTCAGTGTTGTTGGCTTTGGCCATGTTTTTGTGACCCATGAAGCTGTTTGACGATTAGTGCTGAGATCGTAGGATAAACACCAGCTTTCATCGCCAGTTACGATTTTCTTAAAGATGTTAGGATAACTTCCTGCTGTGGCATTCAAATCTCTGTAAACTATATTTTTTTATTCTTTCTGTTCTGGAGTCAAAGTAAAGAGTATTCCGCAAACCTTTCTCTTCAGATTTTCACATTCTCTCTGCTGATTTTCACTACCTGATAACATACTTAGTGTAATGTGACGGTTTTCATTCCTAAACTATCAAATCTTGTAGACATTTCCGTTACTGCGACAATGCGACAATCGGTAGGCCGCCTAATCTTAGTCGTCTTCAACGTCTCTGTCCTTCACGGAAACGTTCATTTTGTTTGAAAACATGCGAATATGTTTCTGCTTATTCTCAAAAATACTGCATTTCTAAAGTATCCGCAGCAGCTTTCCCAGGTATGAAATAAAACTTCATCGCTAAAAGTTATTCCGTTCTAAAATTCATGACGAGGCTTAATTAACGCAAGTTTCCGTTTTTTTACACCATCACCGATCACAGGCAGAGCTCTATTCAAAGAGGTGTGTTAAAGCAACAAAAGAATAAGAAAAATCCTACAAGTCTCACCTAACGGAAACTTCGTAAGTGATCATAGACGTGGGTTTTAAAGTAATTGAGATTAAATTCGGCAGGAAACCCAGAAAATGGTTGAGAATTTCATAAAACGGGTTAGTGGAAAGGAGGAGGTACCACGGCGAACAAGCCTGAAGTTGCCTATGTCCACACAATTCTCTCCCCTTGTGCTGCAAGGACGCCGTAAAGGTGGAAGCATACGAGTGGACAGTTACCTCGATCATTTGCCGCTTTAGTACCTATAGAAAACTGGCCACAAATCACAACTACTGCTCAAATCACTGAGTTAAGATGTGATGAAACGTGCTACTTACTATTTGTGGTGATAACAGTTTGCGCGTAAAAATAGCACTGCTCGAATACTCCTAAAACTTAGTAGATGCGTATATATATATATATATATATATATATATATATATATATATATATATTATATATATATATATATATATATATATATATATATATATATATATATATATATATATATATATATATAATAAAATATATAAAAAATTAAAAGAAATTTTTATATAGGTTTATTTTTAATACTATTTATATTTATAATATATTATTAATATTTTTTTATATATTTTGATTAAATAAAATGAATAAACTTTCTGGAATTCTAAACCTATTTCGAAAACACAGATTTTCAAAAATTTGAGTTTGTCGATATTTTAAACAAATCTCATAGATTATTAAAATTATTATATCATATATATATATTATATATTATATATATATATATATATATATATATATATATATATATATATATATATATATATATATATATATATATATATATATATATATATATATATCACCTTCACTACCTTGTAGTGGTGAGCTTCCTGGTGTACCCTTTCCAAATAGTATCTTCGAAAACGTGTGCTAGTGACGTAGTTTTTCTCTTTTTGTTTATTTTCTTTCCTTTTGATCTTCCTTATATCCCATTATTATTATTATTATTCCTTTTTTTTCAATTCGTTTTTTTTTCCTATTTTACATACACCCTTATCCAATTATGTATTTTTCAGTTATGTAAGAGTGGTAAGTGAACGCCGATGCCGGCCTTCCATATTGAAGGCTGAACTCTTCCTCACTTGTGCTGAGGGGTGTGTGGGCAGTACTACACACATTTGTGATTCGTTTCACACGACCTGCATCAGGTTTTGTATTTTTTTTCTGACGTATCTGAAACATTTATAATAGGTTCCTCCACGCCCAGAGTGGGACCCCCCCGTCACAAACTTCCAGGGCTCTACAACCATTTGTGAGAACCCAATCTTTGTATAAACGTAAAATAAAATTAATTTCCCTTAGAACATTTCTGATAAAGACCCTGCAATGATTAATAACTGCCCACGTATTTCGGAACTCACATTAAACACTGATGCCACGAATCACTCCTTTTCACCTGGAAGGCCTCTGCCAATCTCCGGCCATACTTCATCCGGTACTACCTTATAATCCCAAGTGCCCAAAGAGTTGGCTTAGCCTCGAAAAGGCGATTCCCGCTTCACACGGAACTTTCGGCTTAAAATTCCGATGTATTTTTTGTTGTGGAAAGGAGTTCCGAAAAGACCTCGATACTAACCTCATTGCTGCAAAAGATTCGGCTTCAGTCTATCGTCGCTTCCACACAACCCACCGAACGTTTTCTACCAAGCTGTTGAATTACTCTTGATGTTCCGAATGATCTCCAGACACGTCCATGGAGCTTTCTTTTCCAGTTTATCCCAAAAGGTTCTACAAACTATTGAACCACGTGGTTACCTGTTCCCAATTAATATCCTAATGAGTTCCCCTCCCCCCCCCCTCATTCTGTGCTGAGGGCAGTGTATGAAGGACTGTTCAACGTAGATGCCGTAAAATATTCCAGCGTTCTTCCGAAGTGTACCCTATGACCTCTCATTCTGATGACCAAGCTTTTCTTCAGAGCCACTCTGCTGGTAGCTCATTGACGGAGCCTTCCGCTCTAGATTTTGAGCTTCATAGAACTTCTGGGAATCATGGTAAAGTCCCCACATCAAACACGTGCAATACAAATCACTGTTGTACGACTGTTACTTACCACCGGGATATACTGCTGTTGCTCGTCGTCCACGCCTCTGCCTCTTAAACACAACTAAACACTCTTCTCGTACATAATACCTCTAACCATATCGAGACGATTCTCTCATAATGATGCAGCATAGACAGTTTCCTTCAGTGGAATTGCCATGGCTACTATGCAAACTTTGAGTAACTTGTCCAATTTGTTGATATGTGCACATCAAAGCCTATATATCTGAATGAACTCCATTTGTGTCATCGCGACTTTCTTTACCCGTCCGACTATCAATCGCCACTTACATCTATTTTACAATATGTTTAGTCTGAGAGATCTTCAAAGTACTAGAGATTAGGAATTTTAGATGTTTTTACGCATGTTTGTAGTTTTTTGATGTATTTTTACCCATGTTTGTGTTTGTTTCTGCGATATTGTTACACATGTTTGTATAAAAGTATCTCAAAATATAATCTCGAGTATTTTAAAGATCTTTTAGACCAAATAGATTGTAAAATTGACAGAAGTATTATTAGATGATCATAAAATCGCTTTTTCCCTTTTTCAATCATGTACAAAAACTATATATTGAAACACCTTAAGATACATTGTACGAAAACGTTAGGTTTACAGTCTTTTACCAATTTTACTCACCGAATTGAAAAATTTGTCTAAGTAGGAATTACTAAAACTGAATTTAATCTTACAATATTAATCAATACAATTTTAAAATTCAAAATACAACGTGTCTCATTTTAAGCAAAGTATTGAAGAATGAGCAGAAAACTAGATCTTGAATTCGTTGGGAATATCATCGACTTTTAACTCCATATCACTGCAAAGATCAAGGCATTCTGTCGAAACATCAAATCAACATTATATATATATATATATATATATATATATATATATATATATATATATATTATATATATATATATATATATATATATATATATATATATATATATATATATATATATATATATATATATATATATATATATATATATATATTTTTTTTTTTTTTTTTTTTTTTTTTTTTTTACAGAACGCCACCACTCACGGGCAGAGCCCTTTTCAAGGAGGGGGCACACACAGCACAAAGCTCATTCAAACACACACATACACACCTAACGCACAGCCCTCAGGTGGGCGCAGACGGAAGCCTTGAAGAGTGGAAGATTAAAAACAGGAGGAAAAATAAATGATGGTAGAGAGTTCCACAGAATAGAGGTGGCTGGAAAGAAGGTAGGTACCACAACGGGCTAGCCTGGGATTTCCTACGTCCACACAAAATTGGTGCGAAAGCAGGGCACCCCTTGTGCAACGAGGACGACGCAACGGTGGAGGAATGCGAGAGGCCAATTCCCTCGAGCACCTGCCATTGTAGTACCTGTAGAAAAGAGATAGCGCGCCAACGTCACGTCGCAGAGACAGAGGGTCAAGTGAGTTTGAAAGTAGGGGACAGTTTATTAATCTCTTAGCTTTGACTCAACCCTATCCAGAAGAGAGGAGGAGCCGGAGCCCCCCCAAATGTGAGAACAGTACTCCATACAAGGACGAATAAGACCCTTATATATTTGGAGTAACTGCTCTGAAGAAAAAAATTCTCGCAATCTGAACAGGACTCCCAGCTTCTTAGAGGCCGCTTTAGCAACCATTGTAATATGTGGTTTCCAAGACAGTTTGTTGTTTATGTTTAGACCAAGAATGTTAATGTTATTTACAGGTGAGACGGGAGAGCCATCGAAGAGGATAGGAAAGTTAGGAGGTGTTTTTGAGAGGGAGATGTGAAGAAGTTGAGTTTTTAAAGAGTTGAATTTTACAAGGTTGCTATGACCCCACCGGGAAATCCCATCCAGATCGGCAAGAATGGAATCGGAAAGTTGAAGACGAGAAGCAAAGAGGGAGCAGATTTGAAATGAGTAGAAGAATGCAGAATATAATATATATATATATATATATATATATATATATATATATATATATATATATATATATATATATATATATATATATATATATATATATATATATATATATATATATATATATATATATATATATATATATATATATATATATATATATATGGTGAGCACAGTCAGACTTCCAATTTATTTCCACCAGAGTTTGGGAAATAACGGAAACTTAATCAAGTTAAAGGCCGACATGTCCCGACACACGGCGCTTTAAAACAGATAGCATGCTCTAGACTTTACCAGTAGAATGTATGTAACATTGAACATAGCCGTTAAGTCTGGGGTCAGAGAGTTAGACAGAGATAGGATGAGATTGTAGAAAGGCGTGTCGCACGACCCCTTCTCAGTGGAGGAGGTATTTATTCACAGAAAATTCAGATGAGCAGTGTCCGTTGTAATAGCGATAATATAGAGAGAGAATTATTGAGAGCAAAAAATTGACAAGAATTAAAGCCTTAAACACCACCTTTTCCAGGAGAGCTGGATGGGTGGAACCATCCCAGATATGAAAGACATACTCCACACAGGGACGAACAACAGCCTTATAAAGAGCAAGTAATTGGGATGGCGTGGAGAAATTACGAAGATGCCTCAGAACACCTGATCTCTAAGATGTTTGTTGTGAAAGAAAAGTAATTTGATCCTTCCAGAAAGATGCACCGAGAATATTAAGAACTGACGACGGTTTGAGTTGTTGTTTTTTTAGATGTTATAGTTGTACGGAAAGTTGTGTTGATTAGAGAGAAGGAGGAATTGAAAGCCATCATGTTTTCTTCCCGTCAATTTGAAATACGAGAAAGACCAGAGGTTAGTTTCTCCAGGCCACCATTCTAGCATCAATTAACTGCTGTTGGAAGATTGTCTTTCAAATTGAAAGGACTAATGAATGGTAGAGTGATCAGTATATGAGTGGATAGGTGATGAATTAATATAGAGAAGGTCAATAATGAAAAATAGAAATAGAGTTGGGAATAGGATAAATTACTGAAGAACACAACTGTTAATAGATTTAAAGGATGAACTGTCGCCCTCTACAAAAGCTATATAAAACTATCGGAAAGGAAATCGGGGAGAAATATAGATTCCTGAGGGAAGTTTAGAAATCAAAGATTCGTGCCAGATTCTATCGGTCTTTCGATATGTCCAGCTCGACAGGAAAAAGATTCACAGAAATGCCGAAGAGCGAAGGACCAAGAAGCAGAGAGAACGGAAAGATAACTAGTAGAGCGTTTTTTACGAAAACCATTTTGGCAATCGGAGATGAGATTAGAAGAATTGAGATGTTTCCAAATCTTTACATAAGATTCAAAAACTTTAGAAAGAACGAAGGTTGAATAAATCGTACGATAGTTAGAGTTAAAGGGTTGAGAGGGGTCCCTCTTTTGGGCACTGGCTGAATGAGTTTACGTTTCCGGCAAGAAGGGAAAGAGAAAGATAATATTGTTTACATAGGCAAGGTACTACTTCAATCACAAATTCTGAAAATCACAGAAGAAATACCATCAGGATCTTATGCCTTTAAATGTTAAGCTCAGAGAGGGCAGAAACGAAATCTTTTGAAGAAATTGCAATTAGAAGGAATTGAAGGAGGAGGAATATCTCCCGAATCGTCTAAAGTTGAATTAGAGTCAAAAGTTTGAGCGAAGAGTTCAGTTTTAATAAAGGAAAAACGGGTGTCGTTCCGTCAGAAGATACTAGAGGACTGAAAGAAGAAGAAGGAAAGTTATGGTTGACAGTTTTTGCAAAATGGCAGGCAGGTTGTGAGAAAGAGGAATGGGAAAGATTATTGAATCTTCTACGGAGGAAAAAAAAAAGTTTTATTTTTTTATTTTTTTTTTTATTTTGCCGAGAAGAGTCTTTTTCTACGATTCTAGTATGAAATATAAGCTGCCTGAGTTTCTGGTGTTTGAAGAACGAAGGTAATTCCTGAAGGCAGCATCGCTGCAACGAATAGCACGATAACAAGTAGAGTTAAACCAAGGCTTCCTATCCTTATTAGAAAGGAAAGAATATGGAATGTACGCCTCCATGCCAGAGAGAATCCCCTCGTTAATGCGACCTATACTCTCCGAGATATGCCTCCCACGGAAACAATAATCATTCCACAGGAAATCAAAGAGACTGCAAGTGCGACCAGCTTATTGCACTGATATGTCAGTAGTATATATATATCACTATCGGCAGATGCCAGATTTAGCTACTTTTCAAAAAATCTGGCAACCTGTCCCTAACAGTCTTCTGCATTTGCGTGCAATCCTGCATTCTCAGGGACCTTCCTGACATTTTCTTTGTCGGTTCACGGACCCCTGGACCCCCGGATTCGAGCCAAATTCAGCAGGACTGAACCGCAAAGAAAATGGTCAGGAACAGAGAGTGAGGTGAACGCATCGATTTTGCAAACTCAGGCAACTTCCTGATACCATTTTTGGGGGGTTCACGGGGCCCCCGCGGGGGCACCTTCCCCAGACTTGAGGCCAATTTCAATGGGTTGAATCCCCCAAAATGGTGTCAGGAAAGAGCGTGAGGTCAATAATCCCGTTTTGGCTTAGGTTATCAGATTTTTTGAAAAGTAGCTAAATCTAGCATCTGCCGATAGTGATATATATACTACTTATGTCACAAACGTTTCCTCGCAAAAGGCGTTTCTTGCAAAAGACTTAAAAAGATAGGTGAAAATACTGAGACAAGAAAGTGATCGGGGGAACTCAGAGATGGATAGAGTTTAATAGCATAAGGAGAAGGATTAGAGGTTAAAAAGGTCTAGAATGTTGTGTTTATCTAAGGCAATAAATGATACGAGTAGGAAGTTGCACCAACTGCTCAAGGTCATTTTAGATTGAGAAATGGAAAGCATGTTCTCTGGCTTTATCATGAAAACCAGAAGAAAGTCATTGACGGTGGTGAACATTAAAATCACCTAATATGATGATCTTAGAGAAAGGGGAAGAGAAAATATCCTCTATTTTGATAGTTTGAAGAATTTAAGATAGTGAATAGAGTTAGGTGATAAATAAATAGAACAACTGAATTCAGTCATAAAATGCAAGAGAGCCTAAGCTACAAGGCGAAAAATTTGGAAAACCCTAAATTAGACACGAGAAAAACAACATCGTTACGCACGTATTCACAACAATCACCTTTGGCTGAAAACTGAGGATAGAAGTAGTAAGACGAAACGGAGAAGGGTTTGCTGTTAGAACGCTCAAGCACTTGAGTTTCTGTTAAGAATAAGAAGTGAAGACCAGAAGAGAAGTGATTTTCAACAAAATTGAAATTAATAATAAAAAACTAGACCGTGAACGAGAAAAATCCAGCTGAAAATTATTGGTGACACCACCCCTATCACTGGAAGCCACAAACTCCCAAGTGGTGATGAGGGCTATATTTGTCAGTTGCCCCTCTAAGGTTTCTTTATGGATGTTATTGCGAATAAAAGGAGAGCTTATTCCGTGTAGAAGAAAGAGGGTGTACCATTGGGAACTGAAGTAAAACTGGAAAGTACACTTAACACTCCATATAAATAATGGGAGTAACCCCATCACCTCGGGAGAGCTACTTCCGTATATACTCACATATATATATATATATATATATATATATATATATATATATATATATATATATATATATATATATATATATATATATATATATATATATATATATATATATATATATGATCACCACGATCGGAAGTCAGGCACTGAGGGGAAAGAGCCATGCTTTTTTCTTTCTTTTCTGGCAGTGAGGGGAAAGAAACGCTGAGGTTTTTTTTTTTTAAGAGAAATTGATGGAAAGGTGGAAATGAGGGGAAATCATTCTCCCCCCCCCAAAAAAA
>SEYY01024742.1:42500-75000 GCA_009176605.1 Armadillidium nasatum | reverse complement strand
TGCGAAAATTAGACATCCGTAACAGCACTTGACAAAAAATCCATATCCGCATCCGCAAATGAGAAAATACATGTATGCGATTCATCACTAATATATATATATATATATATATATATATATATATATATATATATATATATAATATATATATATATATATATATATATATATATATATATATATATATATATATATATATATATATATATATATATATATATATATGGTCAGACTTTACTTTGATATCCATAAAATATTTTAAAAAACTATTAAACATACGTTAAAAAGGATCACATCTTTGGAATCCTTGTTGAATTTTGAGAAAGAAAATTGTAAAATTTAAAAATCTAAGAATCAATAAAATAAAAAATAGCTTTGGTACGAAAATTTTCTAATTTATAATTTGGCGTATATTACAAAAAATATCGTACTTAGTTCGACTTATCATAACCCAACGACCGAAGTTTCCCTAGGGATACAAACCTAACTGATAGATTGGAATGTTGCCGTGGTATACAAGCCTACTGCTACACTGCCAGACGTACGATTTTGTAAACTGTATTAAATAAATATAACTTACGTATGTATTAAAATTATTCTAAGATTTTTTTTTTTAATTTCCCAATTTTTCTTACTCAAAATTCGCCAAGGATTTTAAAAATATAATCCTTTTTAACGTACGTTTCGTACCTTTTGTAATATCAATGGATATCAAAGTAAAGTCTGGCCATATATATATATATATATATTATATATATATATATATATAATATATATATATATATATATATATATATATATATATATATATATATATATATATATATATATTCTACGATGGGCAATGGTTGGAGGCCTACTAATTTCCACAGGTATTGGGAAACATTGGATCTTAGTCGTTAAAGGCCGACTTGTCCAGATACAAGGCGTTTAAAGTGTGCAAATCAAAGGAAGATGGGGGGGAAAACAGGTAAAGGAATGTGTTCCGGACTTTACCAGTCGCATAGCTGTTAACTCTGGGGTCAGAATTTCACAGAGAAAGAATAAGAATGAGTAGAAAGGCGTGTTGCATGAGCTCTTAATGGAGGAGGTATACGACTGGAGAGTTCAGAAGAGCAGTTTCAATTGTAATAACGATAGTATAGAGAGAGTGACGCAATAGTCCAATGGACACAAAGAGACCGGAGAGAATTAGTGAGAACGGGAGAGTTGATGAGACGAAAAGCCCTAGACTCCACCTTCTCAAGGAGAGCTGTATGAGTGGAACTACCCCAGATGTGCGAGGCATACTCCATACAGGGGCGAACAACACCCCTATAAAGAGCAAGCAACTGGGGTGTTGTGAAGCTCTGAACGCGCCTCAGAACACCCAACCTCTTGGAAGCTTGTTTACTAAGAAAAAGAGGCAATGTGATCTTTCCAAGAAAGATCACGAGAAAAAGAAACACCGCTAATATTAAGGAGAGATGAACGGTTGAGTTGTGTGTTTTGGAAGAAGAAATAGTTGTGTGGAAGATTGTGTCGAGTAGAGAGATGGAGGAATTGAGTTTTTGATGCACTGAAAACGAACATGTTTTCTCTGCCCCAATTTGAAATGCGAGGTAGATCAGAGGTTAGTTGCTCCAAGGCCCACCCTCCTTGCGTCTATTAACTGTTGTTGGGAAGGTCGCCTTTCAAACTAAAAAGAGTAATGAAGGGTGGAGCCATTGGCATAGGAGTGGATAGGAGATGAAGTAATAGAGAAGAGGTCATTAATAAAAGCAGAAAAGTGTTGGAGATAGGACAGAACCCTGAGGAACACAACTTTTGATAGATTTAATGGAAGAACGGTGACCGTCTACAACAGCTGCTATAGAACGGCCGGAAAGGAAATTGGAGAGAAGGATAGATTCCGAAAGAGGTAAGTTTGGAATTTAAAACTTTGTGCCAGATTCTATCGGAGGCTTTCGATATGTCCAGCGTGTCAGCAAAGGATTCACCGAAATGCCAAAGGGCTGAGGACCAAGAGTCGGAGAGAAGGGAAAGAAGATCACCAGTAGAGCGTTTCTTACGAAAACCATACTGGCGATCATTGTCATAATCATTCATAATTTATTATTTTTTTTATTTTTGTTAGTATTTTATTATATATTATATTATTATATTATTATATATATTATATATATATATATATATATATAT
This sequence comes from Armadillidium nasatum, assembly GCA_009176605.1. Lineage (NCBI taxonomy): Eukaryota > Metazoa > Arthropoda > Malacostraca > Isopoda > Armadillidiidae > Armadillidium > Armadillidium nasatum. Next base: position 72,819 of record SEYY01024742.1, on the reverse strand, counting down.
ATATATATATATATATATATATATATATATATATATATATATTATATAATATATATATTATAATATATTAGAGGTGACCGGATAGTAATTTTTTACTATCCGCGGATGCGGTTGCGGATATTCAATTGCGGATATCCGCAGATGTGGATGCGGATAGTTTAATTTTTTTAAGAGTTTTTGCCATAGATTCTTGGAATTTTAAATATAATATCCTGAATCTATGTTACCATAGATAATACCCCACCAACCTCTTTCCCCAACCTCCCCATTTGAAAGGTTATATATATATAATATATATTATATAATAATATATATATATATATATATATATATATATATATATATATATATATATATATATATATAATATATATATATATATATATATATATATATATATATATATAACAGTGTATTACCTTCACACTTCACAGTTTCACATATTCCATTTGAAGTTAATAATTGGTAAGTTATTTTTTAGAAATAAAAGCTTTAGGGCTCTTTCAGGTGAAAGTTTGGTTCGCTTTTCGTCGTAAATGAGGCCTGCTCCACTGAAAAGACGCTCACTAGCAACACTAGTTGAAGTACATGCTAAATAAGTCCTTGCTAGCTCAGGAAGAAAAGGGAAACTTTTGCAATTATCTCTCCACCAAACCAGTTGGTCTTTATCTGCCTCCAAACGTGGGAGTTTCAGATAATTTTCAGTAATCGATATTGTATCCTTTGACACTTCTGACTGTGATTCTTCATCGCTGCTGGAAGCTAGAAGATCTTTCATTGATTTAGCAATGCTTTGTTTCTTTTGTATCTGAGAGCTTTGGCTTTTTCTTGAAAGGCATTATTTTAGCTGTTTCTATCATCTCATCGCATAAGGATCCTAATTTGATTTTAACATTCTGAGAAACAAGTGGTTTAAAAAATTTTGTTTTGTACCTAGAATCTAAAAAGGTTGCAATTGTATAAGCATCATCATCATTTTCCAGGTTTTCAAATCTGTCGTTCATCTCCTTCATTAATGTTTCAGTCATCCTTGAAACTCCCTTAGACTTAATAACATTTGTTAACACAACTTTCAATGTTGAAACAAGTGGTATCACATCTGACAAACATGATTCAGCTGAACTTATAGTCTTTGTTAATTCTTCAAAAGGCTTAAGGATATTAATACAATTATTTAAAATGTTATTTTCGTTAGCTGTTAGAGGCTTTATTTTTTTGCTGCTTGAAGCATAAATGCAAATGGCCTCAATAATTTCGCTCATCCTCTCAAGCATATGCAAACTACTATTCCAAAGCGTGTTTGAATATCTTGCATGACAGAAAGTGGACGAACATTTAATCTTGTATTTTCTTCAGCTCATTTTGGGCTACAACGGAGTGATTGAAATGCGTAGCAATTAACCTACATTTGGTTATTAAATCGGATACACATTTTTGACTCATAATGGAATTTTTAACTACTATCTGAGTTTGGTGTGCAAAGCAATCTACATTTTTCACTCTTACCAGAGAAAGTGCATTTTTATGTTTGTGCCCGAATCCCTGACTACGCAGTGCACTTCATTTAATGAAATCTTCCATTTTGTCAGCATCTTTTCAAATACGGTTTCAAGATTCATATATACGCCTGTATGGCGTTCAGAGAGGTTCTGCGTTTAAATACAAAATTTTGTATAGTAATTTTTTACTATCCGCGGATGCGGATATTGCGAAAATGATGCGGATATCCGCAGTTGCGGATGCGGATATCCGGTCCACCTCTAATATATATATATTTACTTGGCAACATTGCAATATACCTATATAGTTTTTACTATTATCTTCTGGAAAACGCTTTAAAAATTTTTCCCTTTTGCAACGTTGCTTGCAACTTGCAGTATCGACAGTTTTCGCCTGTTACTACTCTTCAGACTTAACCGCTATGGTCAATCTTACATGTACTCTATTGGTAAGATCTGGAACACACTCCCTTTATCTATTTTCCCAACTTCCTTTGACGTGCATGCCTTCAAACTTCGTGCATCGGTACCTGTCGTACCTTAATTTAACCCTAATTCTGAAATACATCCTAAGGTGGAATATTGGTGAGCCTTTGGCCTTGGCCCACCAGGGATTATATATATATATATATATATATATATATATATATATATATATATATATATATATATATATATATATATATATATATATATATATATATATATATATAATATATATATATTATAGTAGTGTGTGCGTGCGCGCGTGTACGAGTGTGTATGTGTGTGTTTTCAAAATATTAAATTTTAAAATTAGTAATTTCAAAATGTTAAATTTTAAAATGAGTAATTTAAGTGATTAACAAACAACAAAAGCATGCAATTATAATAACGGACCCCTGTTCAAATTTTTAAAATTTTAACTTGAATAAGATGAATGAAATTCTCACAAAATTTTCTATCAGTCATACCCACAATTTTATTCCCTTCCAGATCAGAAATTTAAATTTCCACTAGGTTTACAGGTAAATTGGTCCATTTTAAAAATTTCTTTCAAATAATAGGAAAATGAAACGAACACAAAGTGGAAATGAAATTGAAACTATGAAAGGTTGTGAAGAGCCAACAGATTCAACAGAGGGTATGGGTATTCTCTGTGGTGATGAGACTAAGTTTTTTAAAGGTTATCAAAAGGCTACGTCAGTAGAGATACACAAGCATTCCCGGCATAAGGATTCTGTTTCAGCTTCTTCAGAAAGACAATTTAGTAAAACAGTTTCTTCTACTGAAACTTCGCCAAAAGTAAGCTTAACGAAAACCTTTTACATTTGAACTTGTTTGATATTTTTATTATTTCACATGTTTTAAAAACTTGAGCTAGACAATAGCAAGTAAGTTTAATTTATAAAAACATGTTTTCACATAAATCTTTAATGTTTTCACATAGGTTTATGTTTCCACATAGATCTTTAATGTTTTAACATGGACTTTTTGTTTTTTTAAAACTTCTTATAAAAAAACATATGAAATTAGTGTTAGAATAATTAATTCATCTTTAATAGTTTTAAAGTATAATTTTTTAATTTTCAGATATATTTTTTATTTGCTACTTTGAATTATCTTTAATTTTTCTGCTATTGCCAAAAAATTAATGGCGATGTAAAAATTATGGATAATGAATGGTTAATTATTTTATTATTGCTTTTATTCTTTTATTCAGTAAATGGTCTAAGTTTTGTAACTCAGTATAGCCGCTTTATAGCAGTAATGACCCATGTACACTCACTCCAAAAAAAATTGTTGCTATTATTATTGTCATAATAATTCATAATTATTATTTGTTATTATTATTATTATTATTATTATTATTATTATTATTATTATTATTATTTAATTTCACTATTTTATTTATTACAAATTATTATTATTTAGTTATTGTTCTCCAGCAGGAAGGAAACCTCCTTGTCGAGGAAGGGGTCTTAGACAGTTTGGTAACTGCTGAGAGTTTCCTTCAAATTTTTTTTTCATTTAGTTTGTTTCTTCCTCTTTGCCAAATTCTCTTAGTATTGTTCGTTTCATTGTTGTTGTTCTTTTCGTTGACCTTATTAATTTTTAAATTAATTTTTCCATCATTATCCTTATTAGTTTTTATTTCACTTTTTTTTCATTATGTTTATTAATTTGTCCTCTTTCCCTCCTCTTTTAAAATTATTTCCCTTCTCCTTTTTCCCTTATGTATAAGCATACGTACTCCTTGTCTCTCATAAGAGTCAATCCACGTTTCATTCTAATCCTGGATAACTATTGGGCTACGGTCTTGTGCGTATCTTGAGTTCATCTGAGCTTCCCCCTTGAAGGAGTTTACAGTTTACGAACAGGCTGTTCTCAACTTTCTCAGGGCCGCTCATTGTAGGAGACTCGAACCTCGGCAAATCACTAGGGGAGGCTGTTCCATATTTGGTTGATAGTCTTGCACTTCGCGTGCCGTACAGTATGGTGCACGGCTATCATTTTTCAATTTAGGGCCCGGACCCAGAGTTTCAGGTGGCTCTGCCGACACCACACCTATATCTTGTCATCAGTGACGTAAGTTCTGAGACATTGGCGACACTGAGATTTGTTCGTGCAGTTACTAGATCTACTTGTCACATCTGGGGGAAATTCATCATTCTCAGACATTCGTAACGCCTTAAAAGGTACGTTTTATACTACGGAGTTCTATTTGGATACAACGGAAGAAATACTTGCTCATTTGCAAAGATGGTAGTAAAAATCATTGTCAATTGGTTCACTCGTAAGGAGAACCCTCGCCTCTTTCTTTCCTTCACTGCGCCATTCATTCTAAAAAAAGGAAACTGTTTTTAAAATGCAACGGTTTTAACTTACGTTCCTTTTCCGAGGATGTGCTTAAAGTACTATAAATTTGACTACCTCCAAGAGTATTTTCGATCCTTTAAGACCATATATCCATGATGTGGAAGCTCTCTCCACGTACTTGTGAAAAAAGGTCTATCTTTTCTAAACTGCAAGGGACCATATACACTCTCATCTGTCAGCTGCCCATCTTTCCCGCTGAAGAAGGAAATCTTGGAGATGTATTTAGCGACTCAGAGCAAGTGAAAATTGTCCCCATCTTCCTCTTTTTCTTACTAAAACAGCAACCCCTAAACCAATTGTTGACCGTACCAATTAACATCTCTCCTGTGTTCTACGTTTGGAACATCATCAATTGTCCTCCCAATTCTCCTGCCTTGGTTCGGGAATTTCGTGTTTGAGGAAACTTTAAAAAAAAAAAAAAATTAAACTAAACCCTTTTTTCGTAACTTTTATTATTATGGTTTTATATTATTAATAATAATTTTTTATAATTATTATACAAAACTGAATTTATCTTTTTGTTTATAAAATCAATATTTTAATACTAACTTGTATATAAATCATAATTTCCTGCAAACAGCTTTATCAGGACTATTTTAGACGTCCTCCTATCATTCAAGAGTTGCCACAAACGTTTAGCAAATATCCTGGTGTCCCAGGATCTGGAAAGACTAGAAGTTCCACTCAATCTAAATCGCTGAAAAGTCCAGAAACTGAAGAGAGAAAAAGTTTGCAACAATCTACAGATAAAGTAAAAACGAAATCAGAATATTCACCTGAAATAGCTTTTGATGTAAGCTTAATGAAAAACTTTTATATTTCACTTGTATCTCCACTCTTCAATCTTTACTGTATACTCAATTCCAAATTAGGTTTGAAATAACATTTATAAAAAATTATCATTTTCATCACTACCATTATTATTCATAATTGATTTTCTTATTTTGTCTGAAAATTAAAATACAATACCATATTTGCATATAAATGATAATTTCCTGCTTATAGTATTATCAAGGTTGGGTCAAATGTGTTGATATGATTGAAAAAGTGAGAGATACATTTATGTCTTTTAAGCCTAGTTTCACAGAGGCTGGAAAGAAAAGAAGTTCCACTGAAACAGAAAATGTTAAAAGTTCTGAAACTGAGATGGAAAAGAGTTTCCATCAAAATACAGATAGAAAAATTATAGGAGGATACTCAATATCTTCACCTGAAACTAGTTTAAAGGTATTAATTATTGTTTGTTCATTATTTACTTTATCATTAAATTTTATCTCTTTAAAATTATTTATTTCAAGGATTTAATTATTAATTATGATTTATTACATAAGTAACTGAGAGCAATTTTCTTTAGCTTTAAAAATTAATTAGTACTTTTGTGTTATTTATATTTGTAAAAATCATAAATTCGTTCGTACGGTATTCTCAAAATTCCTTCAGCTCTTTGATAAAACTTCAAATTTCTTGGACCCTCGAAAGAATAAAAGTACCACTGAGTTTGAAGATGTTAAAACCTCTGAAACTGGAGAAGCTACAGGTGGACAATTTAGAGGAACGGGCTGTGTTTCATGTGATGAGAGTTTTGATGTGAGTATGTAAGTTCAATGAATACAACTAGCATTTTAACCTCTTATTTATTTGTTCTTTTCAAAAGTGTTAATGCAAGAAATTATGCGTAGATAGTAGTTAAATAAAAATATTATTTATTACATTATTATTATTGAGCATTATAATATTATTATATATATATATATATATATATATATATATATATATATATATATATATATATATATATATATATATATATATATATATATATATATATATATATATATATATATATATATATATATATATATATATATATAATATATATATATTCTTAAACAGCCTTATCAGAATTATTTTAATCGTCTACCTTCCATTCAAGAGCTGACACCTTCGTTTAGCAAATATAATAATCCTGTTAGTTCCTTCAGACCCCTGGAAAGACTGGAACGTCTTCATTAAACCTCAAGATGAGAAACATCAAGAAACCGAAGAGATTAAAAGTCGTCAACAATCTATATATAAAGAATTTGCTAAAATGTACTTGAAATCTTCACCTGGAATTGTGTTTAATGTAAGTTCAACAAACAGGTTACATTTCCAATTTTTAGAACTTATTTTCACATTTTGCTAATACTATGAAATTATGATTGGTATAGATCAATAAATTAAAAATGATGAAATGAAATCAAATGTAATTATCAACAGTATACAGATTATTGATTTCTTATTTTGAGTATTAAAATTGGTATTTTATACCGTTTTTGTATTTAAATTATAATTTCTTCCTTACAGCCAAAACAAGAATGGTTCAGACGTGGTTTTGCCTCGGAGATAATGAAGCGTTCTTTTAAGTCTTTTAAGCATGCTAACTTCTCAGACCCTGAAGATCCTACAACTCCCACTAAAACTGAAGGTGCTAAATAACTTGATGATGTAGAGATCGAAGACTGAGGCTCTCCTTTAGCTCTTCTAATAAGTCCGATACTTTCTTAGGCCCTGATCCTAAAGATGTTAGAAAACCCGAAACTGGAGACTAAAAGTTCTCGACAATCTGTATGCATGAACTGTACTACTTCACATGAAAATTATTCTGATGTAAGTTCTATGATCACATTTTACTTTTTTACCTGTTGACATTTTTCTCTTCACATTTTTTATAATTAAATTAAATTTGTAATATGGGAATAAAATTCATTAAAACAAATTTATATTATTAATTTTATTATTTTATTATGACCTTATGATTCATAAATATAGTATTAAATAAAGTATAATTTCTGACATCCAACCTAATCAAAACTATTTAAGGTTACTATTTGATTGTACAGAAATGTTCTTTATTTTAGAAATCTACATATTTCTCAAGTCCTGGAGTGACGAAGTTGCTTTGAACCTGAAATTTTAAAGACTAAAAATTTTCAACAATATGCAGATATATAATATGTATGATCGAACTTAACTTCTTCACCAGAAACGTGTTTTAGTATAAGCTCAACGAATACATTTTTCATTTTCAAGTTTTATTAAGATATTTCCCATTTTTGCTATCATAAAATTAAAGGTTTAATAAAAAAATAATCATAAGTTATAATAGGGGGAGGACATAGCGTCGTCCAAAACGAAAGTACCCCCCACACACACTGGGCCAAACCCGCGGAGTGATAGGGTAGGCTATACCATTCCACTTCACTCCGTTGCCCTTTGGTTCGTTCCTTTTCTCGTTTCATCTTCGCATTGGGTCTCTAGTGTACCCTTGACTCAAATTGGAGTGTCAATAATCCCACAAACTTCCCTTTCTTCACATGTATCCTACAAATTTACAAACATTTACACGTACATTACCTTTCTAAAAAAATGGCGAAACGTAAACCTGCCTCGGAGAAGCCTGGAGGGGCTGCTTCCAAATATAGCCCTTTATCCACCCCTTCTTCCTCCATCCTTGGGAGTTGGTGGCACCAAGACCTTGAAGACGACTTGCCCTGCTGCACGGTCTTCTTTTTTATTAACTTCTGCAACATTCGCGGTCTCTTTTCTAATTTCCACTTTATCGAACACCTTATCTCTTATTCTTAACCGAAACCCAGGTGTCTGAGTGCTCTGACAGCAAACCCTACTCTGTTTCCTCCTACTGTCTCTATCCTCAATTTTCTGTCAAAGGAGGATGTTGCGCATATGTGCGCAACGATGTTATTTATTCTCGTATCTCTAAATTGGAGTCTTCTCAATTCTCTACTTTATGGCTCAAACTTTCTTGCAACTCTACAACTAAATTCATTTGTACTATCTACTTATCTCCTAATTCTACAGATTACAAAAAATTCTTCGACCGTCTAACTCCAAAATAGAACACATTCTTTCTTCTTCTCCTTTCTCTAAAATCATCATTTTAGGTGATTTCAATGTTCGCCACCGCCAGTGGCTTTCATCTAGCTCTCATGATCCAGCTGGTGAACTCGCCTACTACTTTTCTATAAAGGAACAACCTTGAGCAGTTGGTTCATCTCCCTATCCGTATCCTTGACCATCTTGGTGATGAACCCAGCATAACTGAATCTTTTCCTTAACTTCTTATTCTCCTTCTGTTAAACTCTTTCCTCCTCTGGGTTCATCCATTCACCTTATCTCTGTAACTTGTTCTGTCTCTTCAAATCTTCCTCAAGAACGACCCCCGTCTCCGATGAGACGCTTTTAGCATTTCGGTGCCACTAACTGGTCTGACTTGCCGTTGTACTTTTTTCATTTTCCATGGAATGATTACTGTTTCCGTGCGAGGGGTTCCTCGGAGTGTGCTGTGCGCATAACCGAGGCGATTCTCTCTTGCATGGAGGCATACATTCCATATTCTTTCCCTTCTACTAAACCTATCAAACCTTGGTTTAACTCTGCTTGTTCCCGTGCTATCCGCCACAGGGACGCATTACTGTCGTCTTCAAACTCCAGAAACTCACGCAACTTATATTTCATCCAGGAATCGTGCAAAATCTATTCTACGCAACACTAAAAACTCATTTCTCCGTAGAAAATGCAATAATCTTTCTGGTTCTTCTTCGTTCTTTCTAGCATTTTGCGAGAAATGTCAGCTCTAACTCTGCTTCTTCCTCTTTTCCTCCTTCAGCATCTTTTGACGTACAACTGCGTTTTTGCCTTCCTTTAAAACTGAACTCTTTGCTCAAACTTTTGCCTCTAATTCAACCTTAGACAATTCCGGAGCAGTTCCTACTTCTTCAACCCCCTCTAACTCATTTATGCCTAAAATTGTAATTTCTTCTTAAGTCGTCAATTCTGCTCTCTCTCAGCTTAACACCAAGAGACGCACGGTCCTGATGGTATTCCTCCTGTGGTTCTCAAAACTTGTGCTTCTGAGCTTACACCTTGCTTTGGTAAGCTATTTCGTCTTTGTCTTTCTACTTCAACCTTCCCTTGTTGGAAACGTGCGTTTATTCAACCTGTGCCGAAGAAGGGAGACACCTCTCAACCTTAGAACTATCGTCCTATTTCTTTAACCTCCGTTCTTTCTAAAGTTTTCGAATCTATCCTAACCAGGAAGATTTGCAAACATCTCAATTCTTCTAATCTTATCTCTGATCGCCAGTATGACTTTCGTAAGAAACGCTCCAATGGTGATCTTTCCCTTCTCTTTGACTCTTGCTCTTTGGCATATCGGGGAATCTGTTGCTGTCCGGCAGGACATACCGAAAGCTATCGATAGAGTTTGACACAAAGCTCTGATTTCCAAACTTCCCTCTTTCGGTATCTATCCTTCCCAATGATTTCCTTTCTGGTCGTTCTATAGCAACTGTTGTAGACTGGCCACCGTTCATCCTTTAAACCTATTAATAGTGGTGTTCTTCAAGGATCTATTTTATTCCCAACACTTTTTCTGTTTTTCATTAATGACCTGTCTGTTACTTCTTCATCTATCCACTCTTATGTTGATGACTCCACCCTGCATGATTCAATTTGAAAGGCAACAACAACTGTTAATAGATGAAAGGAGGGTAACCTTGAAGGAACTGATCTCTGATCTATCTCTTATTTCAAATTGGGGCAGGGAAAACATGGTCAATGCCTCAAAAACTCAATTTCTCCATCTCTCTACTCGACACAGTCTTCCATACTACTATTGATATCTTCTTCGAAAACATGCAACTCAAACCTTCATCTCTCCTTAATGTTCGCTGTATTTCTTTTTTTCGTGATTTTTCATACAGCTCTCCTTGAAAAGGTACAGTCTAGAACTTTTCGTCTTATAAATTCTTCTCACTAATTCTTTCCAGTCACTCTCTCTCTATACTATCGCTATGACAATTTACACTGCTCTTATGAACTTGCTGTCTTTAATATTTTTATTCGTGGACCGTCAAAAATTCCAACCTTGTTTTTTTTATAACTTAAACTTGGTTATTTTGAAATTATGTATTTAAGAAACCCTACATTCGTATCAAAAATTTTTACATTGTTTAATGAGGCCTAGTTTAATATGCAGAGGAGGAAATGCGATTTTATTTCTGCTAACCTAAAGGTGTACTAATTACATTGGTGTAAGTGAAGTACGTTCTGGTCAGATTTGTATGAAATATTATTCTACCTTGACATTGCTGTCCCATAAGCAAAGGAAGCAGGAATAATTTGTATTCTCTCCTCGTTTTTCCTTGCATACTTTAATACTAAAATGAGTTAAAAATAACAGTAAATGTATTTTTATGGTATTACATATAAAAAGATATAATACAACAAAACTAAATAGGTAAAAATATCTAGATAACCTAGTTGCATATGTGTAACTGCAAAAAGACTTCAAAAAGACCTTTAATCTTGAAAGGGATAGGGGTTGAACAAAACAGGGCCTGATAGAGGAAATCAAAGTGAAAATTCGTGCTCAGCGAACAAAAATTAATTTTCAAGTGTCAATAAACAAAAAATTTAAATTTACTCCATTGTCTTTTTATTTTTGAATGAGAGGCATTGTCATATATTGAAATAATTGAAAATAATTATGAACATTACTCATTGGTAGGAAAATTTATTTTTTTATTGAAAAAATCGGAACATTCAATGAATTACTAAACATAGAAGCAACATCGGAGAAAAGTTGGAATTGTAGGACAAGTTGATAAATTATTCATCGAATGCAAAAGCATTTTGAAATTGTTTAAACTCATGATTTTAATTGTTTAAAAAAACTATTAATTGGAGAAGGAACGTAAGGAGAGAATTTAAAAAATTGGAACAATTAATGAATTTAAAGAAATCTACACGGGAGGAAAATGAAATTGTCAGAGCATTTGATGAATTATTCATTAGTTAAGGAGCATAAGGAAAGATTCCAAAAACGAATTTAATGATTATTTAACGTAGGAGCAACATTGGAGAAAAGAATGCGTAGCGGTTGAATTATTCATTAAATGACTAGGAAATTCACTGAGTATTGGAATAGTAGAACTCAATAATGGATTGCTTATTGGTGAAAGAACGTAAGAGTTTCAAAAATTGACTGTTAATGAATTTAACGTAAGGGCAACATTAGGGAGAAGTAATGAAACAGTTTTAGTTTATGAATAAGGAAGATAAGCAAAGAATACTTCAAAACCTGTAACAGTTAATTTAACAGAAGAGAAGTTGTAGCAGTGGATGAAGCGGATTGAGTTACGTATTGGAGAAGAAACATAAGGGAGTGATTTTTCCAAAAATTGGTAGTTAATGAACTATTTAACGGAAGAGTAACGTAGTTAAAAAGAATTAAAATTGCAGTAGCCAATGAATATGGGTATAACTGTTGAAATTAACCCGATTATGAACTATATGTAGATGAGTATAAAGAGTTTGTTCCAAAAACTGAAATTAGAAAATTGTTTAACAGGACAACAAAAATTGGAGGAGTGTTGTAGTTGTAAATGAATTATATATTGAGAAACACGTCAAAACCTTGAATATTTTGAATAGTTAAAATTTATGATGAATTGTTAATATGATAAGGAACATATGAAGAGTATTTTAAAAGTTGGAACAGTTAATAAACTATATAACGGAGGAGTAACATTATAGAGAAGTACTGAAACAGTGAATGAATTATTCATTAAAGGATGATCATACTGGTAGCTCGTTTGCTTTAGAACGTGGAAAAGTTATTGAATTATTTAACGGAGGAACAACAGAGAAGAGAAGTTTGGGAGTGGTCGATTATTTAATGATTAAGAAAAGTCTCTCTCTTCACTTCACCTAATTACTAAAATTTTCTTGGGCATACGTACTTACACATACAAAGAGATCATGATTAACTTTTTTTTTTGTCAGAAATGGTCAGTTTTCTCAGGGCGAATAGGACAAAGGAAAAAAAAGATTGAAATTGAAAGGTTACCATAAGAGCATCGTACATTTTTTAATAATTCTCACTACTGATTCTGGTTGTATAAGATTTTTTTGAATTGCCGATACACGATTTGGAAATCGTAAAGTGAACTTCCTCTCAGATAATCTGGTGGAGGTTACTTTTTTTGTCGTATATTCGTAACAGACTACTACTTGTGAGTCTTTATGGCTAAAATGATTTTCACATGTGAGAATATTCTTCATGCTTTAAATTAAGTATCGAAGATTATTTTGTATTAGTCTTGAAACTTTATATACCTTAAACCCTTTTGTAAGGTAACTACAAACTGATATCTTCTTCTCAGACTCGAACGAGGAAAACTTTCATTAAGAGTTTGGAGGTGATTACAGGTTCTCCGAATCCAGCTAATTTATTATTCCTAACTTACTCATTGCTCGGGTACTCTGAAGATTGATATATCGTACAATTCAAAAACTAAATTTATAATAGTTTAATCTTGAAATTAGCAAACGCTCTTTTAGCTCATACATAAAAGGAAAATAATAATGGCAGTACACTATTCCAACCTAATTTTATAAAAAAAATTGACGTTTTAAATAAAAAAAGGAACCTAAAATCAAACAAACTTAAAACAAATATACAAAAAATGGAAACTATCTAAAATATTAAAACTATACAACATTACAAAGTTTTTGTTGACCTTTTGGTTATTTAAGTTGTATTTTTACACGAGAGAGAGAGAGTTATAAAATGTTTTTCCTTTTTCCCTTTAATTTTCTCAAAAATTGTGCTTTTCTTGGTTGAAATATAAATTAAATGAAAAAATCGGAGATAATTTTAAAATTCATTAAAAATTAAAGTTTTCTTTATACAATGTTTAAAAAAAAAAAAAGTTGAAATTAAACTGCGAAGCTCAATAGAAACTAAAAACTTTAAATGACAGTTGAGAGAAAGATTATTGCTATTATAATTTACCAAATGTAGAGTTTTTCTTTGAATTTAAGGTCGGGCTTGTAATATTTTGACATTCCATTAGTAGAATTGAAACTGATGTATACTTTAGTATTTGAAAACACTGATACAGATCTGGAAAATATGTCCAAACATTAAGATTAAAAAAATATTGTAGAAGTAATATTTATAAGGTCTATAGTTCGATACTAAAATAAAAAATTAAGTGTTGAACTTTGGCTGAAATGTCTATAAGGCATACGGTACGATGCTAAAAATTAGATGGTAATTGAAAAATTTGCTAATTTCCATTATAAAAAAGATAATATTAAATTATTAAAGAATTAGTAATAATAATAATAATAATAATAATAATAATAAAATAATAATAATAATAATAATAATAATAAAAAGGCGCAAGTTCAATTCATGCGTTAAATTTTGAATACACAAAAATACCCAAACATACTCAAAAAGAGTATGAAAATTTGTTTTTCACATATATATATATATATATATATATATATATATATATATATATATATATATATATATATATATATATATATATATATATATATATATATATATATATATATATATATATATATATATATATATATATATATATATATATATATATATATATATATTTCAAGCTTCACTGATATTGACTTAACACGTTTTCCCCAATATGATTTTAGTTTTAATTCTCGAGCAGAAATTTGAAGCATGAATTGAACTTGAGGAGAGAAAGAAAAAAAATGCAAATTGAAAAATAGTTTTTGAACAATTAATACCACTTTAATTTCTGCAGAATTGAAAAACTTTAATAAATCTACTAATTCTAATAATTTAAATTCTGCAATAAAATAAAAGGGACGAATAAATTTATTTCACTTAATATTCAATATGCCGTCTTGTAAACTTTAATTCACAACTAAGGAGAAAGCCATAAATATAACATGTTATGATATTTAGTTCCTTATAAGAATTTCTTCTGGTAAAACTCCTTTAACCTTAACACTTCTACCACCTCGTTTCTCTACACAAGTCTTCAGCAGTTTTACATTCTGCTAAAACAAAATTACGCTTTAAACTGCCACCTTTAATTCGGCTCTTAAACTATTCCACTGGTATTCTAATACTCAACTTTCCTTCCGAATCCTTTAGGTCAAGTAATAGTTTCTTTTATATGAAACTTGGTCTCTCTCCGTAGTTAGTTTGAGTAAGAATACTATTCTGACACTATCATCCAATGGTTTTCAAAATGATCCTAAGTTCTCGCCTTGTTTAGGTAAAATTTTTTATCTCTGCCTATTATAGATTACTACACATCCCCTCATACTACAGAAGTGCGTAATTCCAGCCGGGGGGGGAAGGGTATACTTCATACCTCTCTAACAATCACCCTTTAATTATATAACTTCGCGCTGATTACTCTAAAGGTGCTGTGGTTAATAGTTATAGCTCTTTAATTTGCATATTGATAAGAGTCGTTCTCCGAGTTTTGCTGCTTTTCATCATCATATTTTATTTACTGAGCAAAATGTCACTTGGACTTCTATTTAATTAGGCAGATGTTTCCTCCTTGTATTCTTCATTAAGTTTCATCAACCCAAAAGCAAACTGCGATTTTAAGGTGGTAGTATTAGTGACTCGTTTCTCTGACTGATGAATAGAATGTTCTTTTTCAATGTCTCAAAAGCTGTCCCTAAGTCTATCCAGTATAATCATCAACCCTTTCTGTTTTGAATTACCAGTTTTATTAATTTACGTATGAGCTGAATCGTCTGACAACACATCAACAGAGAATAGAGTATTATTTCTGCCCTCTTGATTCACAGTTTATTATAAGGGTAACTAGGTTGACTAGTTTTCAATCATTCTAATCTCCCACTGCATTAAACTTTCTTACCGATGACAAATAGCTGGGCTCATTATTTTGTATTTTTTATTAGTCAATGGTTAGAATATCTTCTTCCTCTACACTTCCACTTTTATTACCTTAACACAATTACAAACGCTGAATAACAATAATTTATGTTGAATCATCAATCTAAATGGTCATTTAGTTTGAAACCTTTGATGCTCAATCTTTTCCACCAAAGTTTTTGTTAAAAAACATTCAAAGTTGCATTACCCTTAGTTTCAGTTAAATATTTTTGTAATTTTAAATAATTACAAATATTTACATTACTGAAAAATTAAATACTGAGGTGACTTCGTACCTGTAGCTTTTGTAAACATTGTTGATAAATTTTGTTTTGCTCAATTTAATAAAATCTTCAGCGAGTCAATTCCTTGTTCAGCTGTAGTAGTAAATATAGATTGAGGAACATAAGATCTTTGTGTCTGAAGTGTATCAATATCTGATGAATGATCCGGTAGGGTAAGAGCAGAGGCGCAAACTGTTGGAAAATGAGGAATATTAAAATTAGTATTAACAATTGATGAGAAAGTCATCCGAGACTTTTAGAATACACTTAAAAAGAACCGAACGCTGGAGATGAATGCTGAGAATTTAGATGCTTGCAAAGAAAAACTTTAAAGAATTTGAACGAATGATTATACTTTAGAAATGGTATTAAAAAACTATCAAGAAATGGGATTTATGGCATACTGATAGAATTAATTTTTTATTCAAACTGAAAGGCATATTTTTATCATCAAAGACGAGACAATACCTATTTTCTAACACGATTTGAATATTCAAATTTAAGGATGGAGACTGAAACCCAATCGTTGAAAGTGGAAAATTTAAAGAATAAAGAAATTGATCTCGAGCATCAGAAGAGAAATTGAATTTTGATTATTTTAATATTTCTACCACCTTCGTTCCGCAAATATACGGAATAAACTGGTTCGTAATTAAGGGAAGCCAAAACTGAAAGAGATCATTTGTTGCTTATCTAAATTTAACAATTTTCACAATCAACAATATTACATAATACAAATAAACAAAAGCGAGAAAAATTACTATTCATTACCAATGAGTTAGCAAATTGGAAGTTGGGGCTTCAAAAATTTAAAAAATTCAGTTTTGTTTAAATTTGCCTTGAACTGTTACCAAAAAAAAATTTATTTACGTCTTTCTTATTTCTCCTGTACATTTGCATAATATTATATATATATATATATATATATATATATATATATATATATATATATATATATATATATATATATATATATATATATATATATATATATATATATATATATATATATATATATATATATATATATATATATATATATATATATATATATATATATATATATATATATATATATATATATAAGATGAGCGAAACCAAAATTTTAACTGATGTCGAGTACCGATACAATATCTCTAGAATTTACCGATATCGATACCAATTTTTTTTTTTTTTATTGAACTTATGAAAGTTGAAACATTGAAAATATTCAATGACCATAAAATTTAAGTTTTCTGATATTGGTAATACCTTGTATTTTTTTAGTCACATTGCTAAACATAACTACAGATAGGTGATATAGGGTTGGTGCCACCAAGATTTTGCAGCAGGTTTGTCCAAGTGCTCGGCCTATTTTGGTCATTAATTTCTGCAACATTCGCAGTCTTCAATACAATTTTCACTGTTGAACACCACCTCTCTTCTTCTAGATCTCACTTCTTATTCTTGACAGGAACTCTGGTGCTTGAGCGCTCTGACAGCAAACTATTGTTTTTTCTTACTATCTCTATCTTCAGTTTTCAGCGAAAGGTGGTGGTTGTGCACATGTGCGCAATGATTATGCTTGCTGAGTATCTCATAATTTGGAGTCATGAATTTTCTACCTTGTGACTTAAGCTCTCGGCATCCATTTGGTTTTTTTTCTCTCTTAATTCTACTATCCTAAATTCTTTGACTGTCTAAACTCAAAATAAAGCACATTCTCTCTTCTCCTTTCTCAGAAATCATCATCATAGATGATTTCAGTGTTCACCACCGCCAATGATTTTCTTATAGTTCTCATGATACAGCCAGTGAATGTGCCTTCCAATTTTCCATCTTAAACGACCTTGAGCAGTTAGGGGAGCTCGCTCTACTCGTTTCTATGTTTGCATCGGAGATAGACCCAACATTCTAATTTCTAAACTTTTTTATAAATTTCTAATCCTTCTCCTTATACTGTTAAACTCTATCCTTCTCTGAGTTCTTCCGATCACCTTATCTCTGTATCCTCTTCTATCTTTTGAAGTCTTACGCAAGAAAGGCCCTCGCCTATTTTGAGGAAACGTTTATTATTTCAGTGCGCAAGCTGATCGGACTTCCGTCAAACTTCTTTGACTTCCCATGGAATGATTATCTCTTTCATCGGAGGGGTTCCTCGGAGTGTGCAGAACGAATTACCGAAGTGATTCTCTCTGGCATGAAGACGTACATTCCATAATATCTCCTACTAAAAATTTCAAACCTTGGTTGAACTCTGCTTGTTCTCATACTATTTCAAGTAGAGATGCTGCCTTCAGAAAATTATGCAAAATATGTTCGTAGCACCAAAAACTAATTTCTCAGTGCAAATGCGATAATTTTTTGGGCTCCTCTTCCTCACTCTATGGTATTTTGCAATAAATGTTAATTCAAACTTTGCTTCTTATTCTATTTTAGTATCTTCTTTCGGTAAAACTGTCGTTTGACCTTTTTCTAAAGCTGAACTCTTCGCTCAAACTAATTCAACTTCAGATCTGCACTTCCTCCTTCAGACCTCCCAACTCACTTATGCCTAAAATTAATTTCTTCTAAAGACGCAATTTCTGCCCTCTCTGAGCTTGACACCAAGGTGTACTGTACTGATGATATCCCTCCTGTGGTTTTCAAAACTTGTGCTAATTTGCTTGCACCCTCCTTGGTAAACTAGTCTCTGTCTTTCTACTTCAATCTGCCCTTCTTGCTGGAAACGTGCTCTCATTCAGCCTGTGCCGAAAAAGGGGATCTTCTCAACTTTCTAACTACAGTCCCATTTCTTCAACTTCCGTTCTTTCTACAGTATGTTAAGATTTGAAAACGTCTCAATTCTTTTGATCTTATCTCTAATCGACATCTGGGATGGTTCACTCATACAGATCTCCTTGAAAAGGTGGATTTTAAGACATTTCGTCTCAACTCTTCCGCTCTCACTTATCTCCAGTCTCTTTCTGCCTGT
Source organism: Armadillidium nasatum (assembly GCA_009176605.1). NCBI lineage: Eukaryota > Metazoa > Arthropoda > Malacostraca > Isopoda > Armadillidiidae > Armadillidium > Armadillidium nasatum. Next base: position 54,453 of record SEYY01024742.1, on the reverse strand, counting down.
CGAATTGTTGTCATTCTCACTATACTATCTCTATTGCAATGGATAATTTTTTTTGGACTCTCTGGTCGCACACCACCTACACTGAGAAGGTCTCGAGGTACATGCCTTTCTACATAGTCTCATCCTTTCTCTGTCCAACTCTCTAACCCGAACTTAACAGCTATGCACAATTTTATATGTACTCAACTGGTAAAATTTAGAACACACTCCCTTTATGTTTTCGAAACTTCCTTCGACTTGCGCACTTTCAAACGCCATGTGTCGAGACATCGGTCTGTACCTTGACCAGGTTTCCGGTATTTCCACAACTCTGATGAAAATTGATAAGACTCTGGTCTTTGTTCACCAGAAGTATTATGTATATATATATATATATATATATATATATATATATATATATATATATATATATATATATATATATATATATATATATATATTATATATATATATATATATATATATATATATATATATATATATATATATATATATATATATATACTATATTTTATTCCTACTCGGATGATAATAATAATGGGGCCGTCCACTGTCAACTGTGAGGGGATATCAGGTGTACGCTTTCACGCACTCTCCGAAAATAACGTTGAAGGTCGTGTGATGGGGTTGTCGTCTATTAGGATAAGTGACTAATCAAGCTGCTTCACAATCGTTCCCCCATACGTAAGCAACATGTCAGACTGTTGATGGTATGGATAATGTACCATTGTTACATATTCATTGCCGGTATTCTGTAATAAGTACACCTATGTTTGCTTGTTCCATTACTGTTGGGGAAAATACCTCCGTATCGCGGAACCAAGCGTTCTATTTCTGCAAAAAGTTATCAATTTTGGAGCTGTTACTATGCAGTCATCGAGATATCCAAGCATACGCCTACCGTACGTTCAACAAATTCATTCACCTGTTGCCACATACCACATATACTTCCATGGGTGGGTATCTGTGTTATCTCCTTAACAGTACATTTCCCGACCTAAGTTCATTAAACATGATTTGCCCAGCAGATCGTATTTAATAAGATCTCAGGGTTTGTCGTCAATTAGTATCCTCCCTGTTTATATTCTCACTCGATCTTTCGGAAACTCTGACTTTTATTCCTACTCAATAATGATAAATTTTTTAAATGCGAAAATTTTCAGTCAAGAAACAGCTGTCTTTCTACAGATATAATCAGTTTTCTTTCATGTAAGATTCTGGTATCGGTTTGGATATCTGACGTTTTTACCGATATCGATACTTACTAAACTTTTATATGCCGATACCTATACTCGACTTCATCCCTTATATATATATATATATATATATATATATATATATATATATATATATATATATATATATATATATATATATATATATATATATATATATATATATATATATATATATATATATATATATATATATATATATATAGTTGAGACAAAAGAAATAATAAATTAATAAATGAATTTTGAAGCAAAATAGTTTTCCCTGACTTATTAGTATAACACTGAAATAGGGAAAAAAAATCAGTTTTATTATTATTATATTACCTGAAAAGAAACTCCAGGAGTTTCTATCCTAGTTTCTGTCGAGTCGTCGTCTTTAATGAAATATCTCGAGGATGTATTTGAGGCATTGGGTTCTTCATCGAATTTATCATTTGTAAAATATTTGGTGTCTGCTTTACCTTGACTTTTCTTGTTCAATTTTCGAATCTTTACTTTGTTGATTTGCGGAACTTCTTGATCTCTCATTGCTCTGAGAATCTTCCCTCATACTTCTAGTCTCTTCATTTTGGGAAGATTTAACCTCTTCATGTTCCCAAGAACTTCCAGGTTCCGCACCATGTGGGAAACATTTAACATCTTCAAGGCGTGAGTTTCCTTCAACTTCATCTTCACTATGAAAACGTGAAGATGCTGTAGTGTCCGAGAAGTTTTCGGATTCACTACTTTCAGAGCTTATAACCTCTTCAAGGTTTGCGGGATCTTCGGACTCTTGTAAATATAAATTCTCGTTCATGATCAAGAAACTTCCGACATAGCTTGGTAAATCCTACAATAAAATAATCTTAAATCAAGAAATGGAAAAAAAATGTTTTAAATCAATTTTATTTTACTTCTCTATTATAGATTCTTAAATATACGTAACTGCAGTATAGCAATATGAATTTAATTACATTACCTCAAGCAAAATCAGGAATCATTTCAACAGGCATTTTTAACAATTCCTAGCAATTTTCTAACAGATTAACAAATCAATAAAAAAAGTAGTTTACAAATACGTATTATACTAAAATTTACCTCATCTGGTGATTCTTTCGGAGTGCTCAATCTGTCGTCTGCTATATAGAGTCTGTCTGAGGAATCCGATGTAATACTATTTTCACTAAATATAAAACTTCCAATAGCCTCAGGCTTTCGGGAACTTTTGACATCTTCAATTTCAAGTTGTTGGGAACTTTTGGCATCCTGAAATTCAGGTTCTTGAGAACAAGTCTCCTCTTGAAATTCTGGTTTACAAACATCTTCAGGTTTAGGAGAATTTCTTGTCTCTTCTGCTTCTGAGAAACTGGCAGGCTTTTCAGTACTAAAAGAACGTCTCAGATTTTTATTGATTGATGAAATTCTAACAAAGCTTTGAAAAGACTGTATGCAGGAAATTACAATTACTACACAATTAGTAATATGGTTTTTTATAGGAAAATGAGAAATTTTTCAATTAATTCTGCATAAAATACAACAATAAAAGTTAATAAAGTAAAATTTTAAGTTTAAAATTAAACTATGTACTAATAAAATATAAAAATTAAAAAATTTTAATTATTAGGATTCCACTTTTGATTGAATAACATTAACAATAATTGTGAAAAGACAATTAAACCGATGCAAATACAAAACGTTTTTTTCATCGAGCTTACTTCACAAGACGCTTCAGGCGAAGAGATTGGTTCATATTCAATAAATTGTTCATCTGATGTTTGTTGGGAGCTTTTAGTCTCTTCAATTTCAGGTTGTTTAACATCCTCTGCTTCAGTGGGACTTTTAGACTCTTCGGTGACTGAGAAACTGGCAGACTTATCAGTGCAACAAGAACTCTTCAGTTTTTTATTGACAGAAGAACTTCTAACAATGTTTTGAGAAGACTGTGCGGGAAATAATAATTAATATACATACAGTAAAATATGGATTTTCATAAAAAATTAGTATTTCAGTTTTTCCTTCAAGATATTAGCAAAGGAGTAAGAAAAAATACAAAGCAAAATAAAAACAAAGCAAAAATAATATTAATTTTAAAATGTTTATAGGTAAATTATATTTTATTTTCAATGTTACACCAGAATTTTTTTTTTTTTTTTTTTTTTTTTAAACCTTTTTTTTTTTTTTTTTTTTTTTTTTTTTTTTTTTCTTTCTTTTTTAAACCCATTATATACAAAAAAAAAAAAAAAAAAAAAAAGTCAAACTTCGAAATCTCAGATGAAGGTTTTAGATTCATCTACGATCAAAATTAGTGATACAAATGCATCCTTCTTCATGGCAACTTCGTTGGTTTTCACTCAATCAAAGAGAGAGTAGCTGAACTCCTCCAAAGTTTACTTCGCAAAATTCCGAAGATTTTTTTAGGTTTATTACGAGTGGAGCAAATAAGTAGAAATTTTAAAAAGGTCAAAATCTACAAAATAAATTTTATTCGTCGCCCAAAGATGATTATTGCAAGTAGTTGAAATATTTCGTGGAACTTAAGGAATTTGGCTATTGTTATTAAAGGAGTGAAGATTAACGAAGTTGACATGAATAAGGAAGCATTTATATCTCAATTTCATTTGTAGATTGTTCTAACGCCATCAACTTAGATTTCAAAGTTTAGGACAAGTTTTTTTTTTATGGAAGTGGCTCAAATGGTAGAGCGATTGACTTACGTGCTTGGGAGCGCTGGTTCGATCCCACTTGGGGATCCTAGATATATACTACCTAGAAAAGTTCCTCTCCTAGAATAGGGCAATGCCCGTAATGTGGACTTTTAAAAAAAAATGTTTTTTATATTCTACAAAGATCAAGAGAGTAATTTTTCAAAAGTTTCACCTGTTAAGGTTTGGAAGAAAACTCGGTGGAATAACACTGAAAATAAAAACTAACAAATTTTTGGCAAAAAAAAATTTAAATATATTTGGCATAGAATAAATAAAAGTATATATTTTTATTACTATTATTACAAATATAATCCCACTTCAAATTTCATATTAGCAATATGAAAAGGCAAAATTATTAGTTGAAGAACGTAAAATGCTTTCATTAAGCTTACTTCTAAAGATGCTTCTGGTGAAGAACTAGACTTTGTTTCTATAAATTGTTCATCTGAAGGTTGCTGGGAGCTTTCAGTCTCTTCAATTTCAGGTTGCTTAACATCCTCTGCTTCAGTGAAACTTCTCGTCTCTTCTGTGCCTGAGAAACTTGCAGGCTTATCTGTGCTAAAGGAACGTCGAAGTTTTTTATTGATTGATGAAGTTCTAACAAAGTTTTCACAAGACTGTAAATTGAATTAAGATTAATATTAAAAAAAAATTTTTTTTTCAGTAGTTCGCCACCACTCACAGGCAGAGCCCTTTTCAAGGATGGGGCATGTAAAAAAAAAAAAAACTCACCCAGACTCGCACCTAACGCCATTCCTCAGGTGGGCACAGACGGAAGCCCTGGAGAGGAAAATTAAATACAGGAGGAAAAATAGAAGATGGTAGAGTTTCACAGAACAGAGGTGGCTGGAAAGGAAAAGGCACCACAACGGGCAAGTCTAGGGTTTCCAGCATCTACACAAAATTCGTGCGATAAAACTCACTCCTTGTGCAACGAGTTCGACGCAATGGTGGAGGAATGCAAGAGTTCAGTTCCCTAGAGCACCTGCCATTGTAGTACCTATAGAAAAGAATGATAGTGCGCCATTGTTACGTCTCAGAGATAGACGGTCAAAAGAGTTTGAAAGTAGGTGACAGTTTATTAATCTTTTAGCTTTAGACTCAACCCTGATCCAGAAGAGTGGAAAAGTCGGTAGGTAGTAGATCTTAAATGAGTAAAAGAATGTAGAGTTGAGTCATCAGCATAAGAGTGAACAGAGTTAGAAGTGCAGTTGAGAGGATCGTTAATGAAAAGTAAGAATGAAGTTGGAGATAAAACAGAACTCTGAGGAACACGACAGTTGACAGAAAAAGAGGAAGAGGTCGCTCTATCTACAAGTGCCGAAAAGGAACGATCTGAGAGAAAACCCAAAGGACGTAAGCTGGGAGAGCAGCGACGCATGATATACCCGGTCAAAAGTCCTGGATATATCAAGCGCCACCACACAATACTCCTCGAAATTCCTAAGGGCAGAAGACCATAGGTCAGTAAGACAGGAAAGTATTTCACAAGTTGACTTCGAGCTTCGAAAGCCATACTGATGATCTGAGAGAATAGAATGAGACTCCAAATGATCCAGGAAATGAGTTGAGGAGAGCGGCTACCTTTTTTCGGGACCGGCTGAACAAATACGCGCTTCCAGCATTGAGGAAAAGTATTGGTATTAAGGCATAAAGAGTATGGCTGAACGAGACAGGCGCCAACACGGAAGCACACTCCTCAGTACAGGAGGGAGTGCCATCCGGGCCACTGGCCTTCCTGACGTTCATAGATTTCAGGACCCTATGCACCCCGATCATGAGTAATCATAGATAGAGACATATATTAAAATATTGAATTTTATAAAATTGAGGACTTTCTCTCAATTCTGTTGTAAAAAAAAAAATAAAATAAAATGAAATACAAATATTAAAAATTAAAAAATAAATAATATACTATACAATATTTTTCGGTTAATAAACTGATTTGAAAAATAAAATATACGTTGCCTGATATTTATATATGAAATTATATGAGCTCATAGACAACCTAGAACCCAATTTCAAATTTTTCAACTTTAACTTATTATTTTCATTGTTATTATTTGTCAAATATTAGTATTAGAAGTAATATGAAAAATCAATAGATCTAACAGGCGTAAATTTTAAATATTTTCAATAAACTTACTTCAAAAGAAGTTTCAGGTGAAGTAGAATCCGTTCCTATAAATTCTCTGTCTGAAGGTTGAGAACTTTTTCTTTTTTCAGTTTCAGGCTGTCTAACATCTTCAGGTTCAGGGAATTTTCCAGTCTCACCAGTGCCTGAGAAACTGCGAGGCCTTGCCAGTGCTAAAGAAACGTTTCACCTTCTTAATAATTGATGAACTTTTAAGAATCTTTTTAGAAGTCTGCAGGAAATTACGGTAAATAATTGTTAAAGTACTTAATATAACAAAAGAAAGAAAAAATTTCAATTACGAGCGGAGAAAAAAAATCTTAATAAAAAAATAAAAGTAAAAAATGCAAACAAAAATAAAAATTGCTAAAAATAAAAACTAATTCATCTATTTAAAATAATCAAAACAGTACATTAATAATTCATTAATTATTAACTATTATCGATTTAAAGTTAATAATTATTAAACATTTCATAGTATAAGAAGCAATATGAAAAAAATAGATCTAAAAGATGGAAATATGTTTACACCGAACATACATCAAGTGAAGGAGCAGAATATGTTCCTATAGATTGTCCTACTGAAGGTTGTTGGAAGCTATTAGTCTCTTCAATTTCAGGTTGCTTAACATCCTCAGCTTCAGTGAAACTTCTCGTCTCTTCTGTGCCTGAGAAATTTGCAGGCTTATCAGTGCTAAAGGAACGTCGAAGTTTTTTATTGATTGATGAAGTTCTAACAAAGTTTTCACAAGACTAGGCAGAAAAGTATAATTATTATTATTATTATATAATATTAATATAATATAATATATAATATTAATATAATATTATTAATAATATAATAATTAATATTATGGTGGTAAACTTTTTTTTTTTTTTAAATTAATTCTGTTATATAATAGTTTTCATAATTACGATTTTCAATTAAACCAATTCATCATTAGTTTAATCATAAATCATCAATTCAAAATGAAAATTCATTAAAAAAAGAAAATTAGTTGATCACAACTATTCACGGGCACATTCCTACAAGTATTCATAATATATTTATATATAAAAAATTAATTATATTTTTATGATTTTTATTTATAATTCCTACTAATTTTATTATTATTATTTATTATTTATATATATATATATATATATATATATATATATATATATATATATATATATATATATATATATATATATATATATATATATATATATATATATATATATATATATATATATATATATATTTATTCTCCCTGGAAGGGTTTTTCACCCTGTGGGACCAGTATAATTGCCCATCTGCTCTTAAAAGTCGATCTCCTAGGGTGCTCTAAGATCATATTTTTCCTGCTCGTTGTTTTCAGTGCCAGTCCTTGAGTTTTATTTAAATTACCATGTAGGGTTTACACCCTTTCAGTGGGACTTCCACCTTTTCCGTCTAACCTCTAAAAACTTTCTCATAGATCACTCCAGAATATCAAACTTCTCAGAGATGTGGTTCCTATGCTGGTCCTGGAGTAGTTTCACGCAGTAAGCAATATTATAGGGCTGGGTTGCTAGTCCTGTCGCCCTTATCCAATGTCCTTCTGTATTGTCAATACAATTCCTCCTCGGGTATTCGAACCCTGAACCTAGGTCTTGCAAGACCGACACACAAATCGTATGACTACGGGAGCTATATATATATATATATATATATATATATATATATATATATATATATATATATATATATATATATATATATATATATATATATATATATATATATATAATAATTTTCGGGTAAGAATTTGATTTGAAAATTATAGAACCGAATAATTTTATTTGAATATAAACTGGCTCGTAGTACCATTTAATTTTTTTTTATTTATGATAAAAATTAAAATTGAAAAAGTGAATACACTAAAAAAAAATACTTCAATTCGATTTTAATTTTAATTTAATTTATTATTATTAATTATTTTTATACGTCTAATTTCATACTATTACCAATATGAAAAACTAGATTTAACGGCATTGAACTACCTCAAAAGAAGTTTCTGATGAAGAAGAATCTGTTCCTATAAATTGTTCATCTGAAGGTTCTTCGGAGCTTTTAGTCTTTTCAACTGCAGGTTGTTTAGCATCTTCAGGCTTTGTGGAACTTTTAGGCTTTTGTGTGTCTGAGAAACTAGCAGGCTTATCAGTACTGAAGGAACGCCTCAGTTTTTTGCTGATTGATGAACTTCTAACAAAGTTTTGAGAAGACTGTATGTAGAAAATTATAATTACGTATACAAATAAATTATATTATTAAATTGTTTTTTATTACAATAACATGACAATGAAAGTTTCAGTTAAAACAATAAAAAATAATGAAATTAAAAAAAAAATACAAAATAATTATTGTATTATTTTAGATTTTTACTTTTTCCTTCTATCATTTTTTATTATTTTTAACATTTTATTTTAATTTACTTTTTTATTATTATAATTAATATTCATTTAATTTCATCACTAATTTTTCGAAATATATTAGCAATAATAATAAAAAGGGTAAGGTGAAAACGTTTTGATTAAGCATACTTCAAGCGAAGTTTCATGTGATGAAGTCGAGTCCTTTTCTTTAAATTCTCTCTCTGAAGTTTCTGAAGATGAACCAGGGTCACGATCAAGTTCTTTAAGTTCTGAGGAATGCCTACGATTTTCAGGTTCTTTAGATAAAGTTTCATCGCCGTACTGAGTACGCGAAGATTCTGTAGTGTCCTTTGATGAAACTCTTTGTTCTTCAGAGTCTTCAGAAGATCCAGCTACTTTGAAATCTTGACTTCGTTTCATCTTTCTATGGTCTCAAGAAATTCTAACAGTGGGTCAAATATTAAGGGAATCCGTAGGAAATGTACAACCATCTGACGTTAACGGCGTTATTTAAAGGAAAAAATTTATGTTCATTCGATTCACGATTTTGAGAGAACTTCATTAAGGAAAATGTTTATTCGAATAAAAGACCTGAAATTTTTTAAAGGATTTTAGTGTAATCGCACAAACTAAAATTAAATTTGGAAAAAAAAAAAAAAATAAAAATATTATATATATATATATATATATATATATATATATATATATATATATATATATATATATATATATATATATATATATATATATATATATATATATATATATATATATATATTTGTAAAAATGATTTTTTTCTAATGGTTTACTTGATTAAACTGAGTTTTATTTTCAATAAAATAAATTTTATTTAGCGTTTTTTATTTTGGTAGCTTTGGTTAGGGTACCATGAAAAAGCAGACTTTTTATATATATCATAATATAATTTATGACTAACTAACCGAACCAGACCAAACTTAAGATAACCTTTATAATGTGACATACCTAAATTTTTATTTTAAACTGATTCTCTTTAAGTGATGAACATATTGAGATATCAATATTGAAACACCAGATCTCTGCTTTATATATATATATATATATATATATATATATATATATATATATATATATATATATATATATATATATATATATATATATATATATATATATATATATATATATATATATATATATATATATATATATATATATACACATATATATATATATACACATATATACATATATATATATATATATACACATATATACATATATATATATATATATATATATATATATATATATATATATATATATATATATATATATATATATATATATATATATTAGATGTGGACCGGATAGTAATTTTTTACTATCCGCGGATGCGGATGCGGTTGCGGATATTCAATTGCGGATATCCGCAGATGCGGATGCGGATAGTTTAATTTTTTAAGAGTTTTTGCCATAGATTCTTGGAATTTTAAATATAATATCCAGAATCTATGTTACCAGGGTGTGGGACGGGGACCCAACTCTTGAACACCCCACCAACTCTTTCCACCCATTTGGAAAAAGGTATTATATATATATATATATATATATATATATATATATATATATATATATATATATATATATATATATATATATATATATATATATATATATATATATATATATATATATATATAGCCAGTAATTCAGTATTACCTTCACACTCCACAGTTTCACATATTCCATTTGAAGTTAATAATTGGTAAGTTATTTTTTAGAAATAAAAGCTTTTGGGCTCTTTCAGGTGAAAGTTTGGTTCGCTTTTCGTCGTAAATGAGGCCTGCTCCACTGAAAAGACGCTCACTAGCAACACTAGTTGAAGGACATGCTAATAAGTCCTTACCAGCTCAGCAAGAAAAGGGAAACTTTTGCAATTATCTCTCCACCAAACCAGTTGGTCTTTATCTGCCTCCAAACGTGGGAGTTTCAGATAATTTTCAATAATCGATATTGTATCCTTTGACACTTCTGACTGTGATTCTTCATCGCTGCTGGAAACTAGAAGATCTTTCATTGATTTAGCAATGCTTAAGCTAACAGATTTTGTTTCTTTTGTATCTGAGAGCTTTTGCTTTTTCTTGAAAGGCGTTATTTTAGCTGTTTCTATCATCTCATCGCATAAGCATCCTAATTTGATTTTAACATTCTGAGAAACAAGTGGTTTAAAAATTTTTGTTTTGTACCTAGGATCTAAAAAGGTTGCAATTGTATAAGCATCATCATTTTCCAGGTTTTCAAATCTGTCGTTCATCTCCTTCCATTAATGTTTCAGTCATCCTTGAAACTCCCTTAGACTTAATAACATTTGTTAACACAACTTTCAATGTTGAAACAAGTGGTATCACATCTGACAAACATGATTCAGCTGAACTTATAGTCTTTGTTAATTCTTCAAAAGGCTTAAGGATATTAATACAATTATTTAAAATGTCATTTTCGTCACCTGTTAGAGGCTTTATTTTTGTGCTGCTTGAAGCATAAAGGCAAATGGCCTCATTAATTTCGCTCATCCTCTCAAGCATATGCAAACTACTATTCCAGAGTGTTTGAATATCTTGCATGACAGAAAGTGGACGAACATTTAATCTTGTTTGTATTTTCTTCAGCTCATTTTGGGCTACAACGGAGTGATTGAAATGCGTAGCAATTAACCTACATTTGGTTATTAAATCGGATACACATTTTTGACTCATAATGGAATTTTTAACTACTATTTTTTACTGAGTTTGGTGTGCAAAGCAATCTACATTTTTCACTCTTACCAGAGAAAGTGCTTTTTTTTAATATTTGTGCCCGAATCCCTGACTACGCAGTGCACTTCATTTAATGAAATCTTCCATTTTGTCAGCATCTTTTCAAATACAGTTTCAAGATAGTCGCCTGTATGGCGCTCAGAAAGAGGTTCTGCGTTCAATACAAAATTTTGTATAGTAATTTTTTACTATCCGCGGATGCGGATGCGGTTGCGGATATCCAATTGCGGATATCCGCGGATGCGGATATTGGAAAAATGATGCGGATGCGGATATCCGGTCCACCTCTATATATATATATATATATATATATATATATATATATATATATATATATATATATATATATATATATATATATATATATATATATATATATATATATATATATAATATATATATATATATATATATATATATATATATATATATATATATATATATATATATATTATATATATATAGGCACAAGCTCAAATGGAGGAATGTTTTCTAAAAAAAAAATGGAAATACCCCATATCTTAGAAATGGAAAAGTAGTCGACAATATCATCATCACTCACGGGTCGGGGGGTACGGGGGGCAGAGCCCCCCGTAGATATACCCTGGGTATAATACCCAGTTTAAGTTTTTTAGCCCAAAAAATGGCTTAAAAAACAATTTTTTGAACATCTTACTTTGAACCCCAGTAAAAATTTTGTGGATC
>SEYY01024742.1:30000-35000 GCA_009176605.1 Armadillidium nasatum | reverse complement strand
TATATATATATATATATATATATATATATATATATATATATATATATATATATATATATATATATATATATATATATATATATATATATATATATTTTATCTTTGTAAGTTGCATGAATAAAAACCAACATGAAAAAACAAAGCTAGAATACAATGCTCCCGAAGACAGGAATATGTATGATTGAATGAACTTTTTGTTTTAAATGCATTGCAGAAGAAAGTTTGTCAAACAAATCGTAACCCAGACCCGTGATCAGTTGTTGTAAAACGCAGTTTTAAATTATTATTTTGAAAATTCGTTTAAATCAAAATATTAAACTTGTCTTGAAATCTTTTTAGACAATAAATGATTAGAGACTAGGATTTGTAGTTTATATAAATATAGAACATTTATATAGTCCGTGTTCTATAAGCTCTCGTAGTAGGATATTTACATAGCTCATACAATATCTTCTCCTCTTGGTGGAATTTCCACTAAGAAATTCTTCACCTCAAAATAAAATTGAATTTTAATTTAAGCTTATGTTAAAAGAATAGCTGCGTTCAGAAACCGAGCAAAAGTGAGCGCTCGCAAAAATGCGAATATGTCAATTTTATTGGTAGAAAATAAGCAGCCAATCACCAAGGTCTTAGATGGAGTTGATGACTTAGCGATCCTCTCTATTTTCTGAATGCTAAAATTTGATCACAACAAAACAAACTTTCGAACAAACCGATGAAAACAGACACCTATAAGTAAATTTTGACGTACCATACAACTTTATATATATATATATATATATATATATATATATATATATATATATATATATATATATATATATATATATATATATATATATATATATATATATATATATATATATATATATATATATATATATAGAGAGAGAGAGAGAGAGAGAGAGAGAGAGAGAGAGAAGAATATATTATAATATATATATATATATATATATATATATATATATATATATATATATATATATATATATATATATATATATATATATATATATATATATATATATATATATATATATATATATATATATATATATATATATATGTCAGTGTGTGTGTGTTATTGGGCTAAACCATATTAAAATTTCTATGTACTCTTCTAATAAGACTAGATTACAAGGTAAATATTTTTATAGGTACAATAAGTTTACATAATAAAGGATAGGCTATACAGGTTAATATGGGTATGGTAAATGTGCTCTTTTAAATATTCAAAATCTACTGTAAATTCAAATAACAGACCCTTTGTCCAAAATCATATATAATAATTACTTTGACAATGCATTAATTTTACATTTTTTTAGCCTATTTAATACATATTACACATAAAAAAATTAAAAACGGGCAGGAAAACAGAATTAAAAGCTAATTATTTCAACATGGAATATGACGTACGCCACTTCTATTGTTTACAAAAACGCCACAAAAGCCATTTAAGCGCAAACGAGCGCCCGAATATGATAGTCCTCGAACGAGCGAAAAGATGGTTCAATTTTTTGAAATTTTTTTATGTCGTCGGCACCGAACTATGACGTCACACTCACAAAAGGTTGAGAAAAAACGGTTATCAGCCAAAAAGCCAACGATCCGCTCGCCTTTGCTCGGTTTCTGAACGCAGCTTTTGTATTTTAAAACTAAATCTTCGTACTACAATTTTATTGAAAGAGACAGGAAAGAGAATCTAAAGATTGAAGTTAATCTGTTGGTGTTAAAAAGAAAACTTTTCAAATGAATACAAGTAATGATGATGTAAACATGATCAGGTTTCTTTTTTTCAATGAATATTTTCTCGGAAAATTCCAAAACTCCTTCATCTTACTTCATTTAAATATGAAGATATAAAAAAATCTTCATCTAAATATGAAAATATAAAGAATAAAGTTGATGACGAACACAATCAAATATATCTTACGATTTTTGCTACGTTATATATTTCATCCTTATTATTATTATTATTATTATTATTATTATTATTATTATTATTATTATTATTATTATTATTATTATTACTACAATAATTCAATTTTTAGTTAATGTAATAAAATACAAAACCGAAACAAAATTTTTTTAACCAAAAAGAGAAGTTAATAATTCTGAAACTTCTAATTAAATTAATTATTAATTGGCACTTTAATTAATTAATATTTATGACGCTTCTTATAAGAGACAATTACAGGTGGGATGTCCAAATAAAATTCTTATTGAATTATATATATATATATATATATATATATATATATATATATATATATATATATATATATATATATATATATATATATATATATATATATATATATATATTATATATATATATATATATATTTATTTTTTTTTTTTTCTTCTCTGGTGGGCAAAGGCCAGAGGCCTACCAATGTTCCACCAGAGTATATATATATATATATATATATATATATATATATATATATATATATATATATATATATATATATATATATATATATATATATATATATATATATATATATATATATATATATAATAATAATAATAATAAAAATAGACCAATACATCTCAGAAATTTGAACGTACGACATTACTGATTTTAAAACTTAATAAAAAAATTAGAAAGCTCGAAGTGTTCGGTGCCAGACGTAGGACAATTTACATTTATAAATATTAAATCATTTATTTTATTTAAAATTTATTATTTTAATTTATTTAATAATAATAATAATATATATATATATATATATATATATATATATATATATATATATATATATATATATATATATATATATATATATATATATATATATATATATATATATATATATATATATATATATATTTGTCGCAAATATTTACGAACCATTAATATATTTTAAATAAAATAAATGATTTAATATTTATAAATGTAAATTGTCTTACGTCTGGCACCGAACACTTCGAGCTTTCAAATTTTTTTATTAAGTTTTAAAATCAGTAATGTCGTACGTTCAAATTTCTGAGATGTATTGGTCTATTATTATTATTATTATTATTATTATTATTATTATTATTATTATTATTATTATTATTATTATTATTATTATTATTATTATTATTATTATTATTATTATTATTATTATTATTATTTTTATTATTATTATTATTATTATTATTATTATTATTTATCTTTTACTTATTTATTAAAGTTTTGTAATTAGTTTATTTATATTTTAAGATTAATTTTCTTATTTTGTATTTAGAATATGATTAAATAAATATTTGAGATTTACCAAAGAAATCGTACGTCCGCGGTTCAATTTTTATAAGAATCAGACTAATGTATCGTTAAGTATAATTTGTTTTAAAAGATTTTTGTTGTTGATTCAATCTGAATTATTTATGGTAAATTTATTTAATATAGTAAAGGTTACTCTTAATTATATGCTAAATTTACATTTAAGGAAGATTATAGAAATTCTGACTCCTCTTTTTCCTATATTTGCGGCATCAAGACACTTCTTTGCACATAATATGTACTCATTTAGAAATTTCAACTGCTCTGTTTCTTGTGAGTAATTAATTTCATATTTGGTGTAAAGAAAGGAAAAAATATAGTATTTAATGTAATATAATAGCAGAATTAAAGGAAACTCGAAACTATTAGTTATGATACATTTTGTGCTAAGAAAAGAGTAATATGTGTTGGTACGATGTCCAAACAATTAAATTTTAATTCAGAGGAGTGGATGTGAATTAGAATCTTCTCAACTTTAATGTAAAACATACTCTAATGATATAGGACTTAATATTAAACCTAGAAGATAAATAATAGTCATTTAAGTAGATTTAAACAGCAAGACTAACACAGTGATCAGAGTAGGCAACTTTTGGTGAAATTACTTTTCCGACTTTTCTCCAACTACAAAGCTAAATCGGTAGGCGTTGCCTACATTTTTCCTAAAGTGACCTCCTAATAGTAGTCAATGTCTTAAATGTCAGCTGACCCATACCCTTTAATTAAATTGTATGAGAACCATACGGTACTGATACCATCTTTAATGACAGCTAGCATCACCTGATCCATCTAAAATAAGTTATTTTCATTTAGTGTTGTGAATGAAATTTTTTCTTATTTTATATGCTGTGTTAACTGGAGAGAATAGAGCATTAATATTTATAGTAATTGCTGATATTTTAATAATTACATTAACTTTAGTATTAAATGGCCTTTAATATCATTTTGATACAATAATAATAAGTAAAATAAACCAATAAATTGTTTGGACTATTAATTATTAAATTAGAAATTATATTAGTAACCTAACCTGACCTATTGAAAATATAATTTGACAGGTTAAGTAAGTTGCATTATTCAACGGTAAAAGATTTGTATTTTTCTTATCCTTTAACATTTATTATGCAATTAAAAATCTTCATTTTCAAATCTTTAAGATTGAAATTTCCCTTTGTTAAGAAAGCAATGATTAACATTATTTTTATTTAATTTCTAATAACTAAAATTATATATATTAATAATTTTTTTTCTTCCCTTCATTTAAATTTATTAAAAAAGCCTTATTTTCCTTTATATAGACTTAACATTTATTATAAATTTTATATATTAAATACTTTGGGCATAAATTTTTTTTTCCTTTAAATTTAACATTGTTCATATTAATTTCCCCCTTTTTTTCTCTTTGTGTCGGTTATATATATATATATATATATATATATATATATATATATATATATATATATATATATATATATATATATATATATATATATATATATATATATATATATATATATATATATATGGTAAAGGTTAAGAAGCTTTCTGAGCTTCGATATTTGGAAAATATCGATATTCGAAAATATCGATATATCGAAACATCGATATATCCAAATCAAATTAAATTTTTTGATATTTGTTTTTATTATTTAGTTTTCATTTCATGTATGCCTATTATTTTAATTATTTTTATAATTATTATTATTTAATTTTCTAGCGTACCTAGTTC
>SEYY01024742.1:7500-27500 GCA_009176605.1 Armadillidium nasatum | reverse complement strand
AAACGATATCATTTTTGTCACAGTGAACTTCGCTGGGTATGTTTTTATAATAGTCAGTAAATAAATCTTCGTTAACATCAACGCCAATGCCAGATAAAACCGCCGTCGTCTTTTCTTTGTTCTTTTTGGCTTTAGATAGTTCCATTGCTGTAAAAAATTGTCTACGAAGATTATGCCTATAATCATTATAAAACCATCCACGACATTCTTGAAGATCTTCGTGAGTAAGTCCGGGCCTTTCGAAATTATAACAATTAGGTCTATACTTCGATTTAGTGTGGGAATCTTCAGTAGAATCTTCTGCATGAAATACTGGAACTGAATCTTGAACAGTTTTAAAAATGCAGTTCTTGAACGAAGGACCGACTTCCCCAGTACATAATTTAATTACATTAGGAACCAATTTGGGGTCTTGCAGTTTTATTATAACCAAATGAGATGTTTCGTTTTGTCCACTAACAATTATGAATACATGGAAATCTGTCCCTCTAATTGCTTCTTTCAGATGGTCAAACTGAATATATATATATATATATATATATATATATATATATATATATATATATATATATATATATATATATATATATATATATATATATATATATATTTAAGGTCTGCTAACTCTCTCGCAGATCGAATATATTAAACATCAATGTTTAAAGTTTGCTATAGGGGAATCAAACCGGGCCCTATAGCACAAAAGCACAGCGTTTTACCAGTAGCGTAGTGGTAAAACGCTGTGCTTTTGTGCTATAGGGCCCGGGTTCGATTCCCCTATAGCAAACTTTAAACATTGATGTTATAATATATATATATATATATATATATATATATATATATATATATATATATATATATATATATATATATATATATATATATATATATATATATATATATATATATATATATATATATATATATATATATATATATATATATCAAATTTTTAAATTCACTAACTGCTCGTGTATTGAAAAAAAAAATTTCTCAAGTCTGCTAAACCGTGATTCGAACCCCGATCTCTTGGATGACTTGGATGGTAAGGAATACTTATAAACACACTCCTGAACGGGCCCCTCCTAACTGCACTCTGACACGGGGCAGCAAGGTCAAAGTATATATATATATATATATATATATATATATATATATATATATATATATATATATATATATATATATATATATATATATATATATATATATATATATATATATATATATATATATGCTTTAAATTTCTGGCCTATTAAATAAGGGCTTTCGGTTCTGTAATGTTCCTATAAATATTTTCTTTACAATGGCTCTAGGGGCAGGAACCCTTGTCTGATATTTTGTATCTTCCCATGCACGGTTGCCTAAGCATCCTAACAAGCAACGATGACTACCTTCCATCACCATTTTCAGTTTTAAAAAAGCAACCTAACAAGCAACGATGACTACCTTCCATTACCATTTTCAGTTTTATAAAACCAACCTTACAATCAAGAATCAAAAGATATATTAGAAAGCCCCTGGAGTAACCAAATTCTCTTATCAGCAATTAAAATACTTTCAATGCCTTCTCATCATCTATCTACTATATCCATATTTACACAAAATTCCATCCTTTTGTCCATAGCCTTTTGATGATGTTTGTCTGTCTTTTTCGGTCGTCATGGTATTGACGTTAGTAGTATAGTTTGCGAACTTCGACAGAAAAAGGAGCCTAACGGGATTTTGATTTCCAATTGCAAATCACTCTGCTTAAATCAACCTCACACTTTTTCCTGACAACATTTTGAGGGGGGTGGGGTTAATCCGTCGAAATTGTACTCTAACTCTGACTCTGTGAGGCCCCGTAAACTCCCCCAAAGTCGGTATCAGGAAGTTACCTGAGCTTGCAGAATTGCTACGTTCACCTCTCTCTTTTCTGACCCTTTTTTGAGGTTCAGTCTGGTTGAAATCGAGTTGAATCGGAGGAAACTGGTCCGTTGGGGTTCGTGAACTGACAGAAAAAAAGGTCAGGAAGGTGCCTGAGATTGCAACATTGCGCGCAATTGCCAAAAATAGACTTTTTTTTTCTGCCGAAGTCGCAACACTATACTACTGGCGTTTCATTTTTCTCGCGAATTTTCTTAAAAAGAATAAAATTTTACATACGAAATGTTTCAAAGGGTTTAGAACAAGGCTTGTAATGCTTGCTTCACCAAGTCTGGCAAAATCTATTAAAACCAGCCTGATTTAAAAGCTGTTTAGAGTACTTCGGAAAAACCTGGTAAAATTAAAATTTCAATATAACTGACTTTTTTCAGTTGTTCCCTGATTGGTGCAAAGCTTACTTTGACTGGCATTTATATATATATATATATATATATATATATATATATATATATATATATATATATATATATATATATATATATATATATATATATATATATATATATATATATATATATATATAAAAAAAAAAAAAAAAAAAAAAAAAAAAAAAAAAAAAAAAAAAAAAAAAAAAAAAAAAATATATATATATATATATATATATATATATATATATATATATATATATATATATATATATATATATATATATATATATATATATATATATATATATATATATATATATATATATATATTAATAAACCCAAGGTTAGCCAATGCACAATATTAGATTACACTTTATTAAAATACACCATTAAAAACAATAATTGGTGCAACAAGCTTTCGCTCCTTATTAGGAGCCTTTTTCAGGTCGAAATGATGTGGCTGTCTTGCTGGAGGGTTCTCATGTCGTCTAATACTATGGTTGGTTGTTGATTACAGTTTTGTAGTAAGGTGAATGGAGCATCATGGCGTTTTGCAATTGATCTATTTTATAGTCTTCTGTGCTCTGGTTATAATTTGGGATATTATTTATGCGGAAAGATTCAGCTATTTTTCTTTTGTTATAATTATTTATGTTTTTGATGATGCCGCTATTATTGAGATTTATGAGATGGTTTTTGTTTTGTCTATGTTGGATGAGGGCAGAGTTTTGATTATCTATATTTAAGTCATGTTGGTGTTGGTACTGTCTTCTTTTAAAGTCTATAGTTTCACCTATGTAGTTTAAGTTACAACTGGAGCAGGGGATGTTATATATGCAAGGGGGGTTGGGGTTAGGAGCTTTTGGGGGTTTGAAGACTTTTTTTAAGATAATATTGTTGGAAGGTACTAGGGTTATGTTTTGTGGTATGACTTTTTTTATATGTTGTATGTTTATGTGCGGGATGAGCAGAAAGTTATTTATTTTGTTTACATTTGTTTCTACAGAGTAAAATTTTGTTTTGGCTTTTCTGTACGATTTATTAATTATGTATATAGGATATTGTAGTTTTGTGAAAGTGTTTTTTAAGAAATCATTTTCTGTTTTTAAGAAGGCAGGGAGAGCAGATTTTATGTGCACGAAGATAAAGGGCAGAGAGAGTGGCAATTTTAGTATTTATTGTATGTGCTGAATACCAATGTATGTAATTGGGTGATGATGTAGGTTTTCTATATATTGTGTATGAGAGTTTAGTGGTGTGGTCCCAAAGGATAAGCGTCTCTAAGAAGGGTAAAAAGTTGTGTGTGTGGGGGGGGGGGGTTCCATGGTGAATTGAATGTTTGGGTGAATGTTATTTATGTGGTTGAGAGTGGCTGAAGGATTAGTTGAGATGGGGATGGCAGCAAATACATCATTAACATAACGGAGCCATGTTCTATTTATGAGAAGGTGGTGAGGATGAATGTAATAGTGTTCTATAAGTTCCATATATAAGTTACTGAGCATGGGTGACAAGGGGGAACCCATACTCAGTCCTTCTTTTTGTTTGTGGAAGGTTTGATTGTGTTGGAAATAATTATGTTCGAGGGTGAGGAGGATGAGTTGTTTTAATATTGGGAAAGGGTATTGTAGGTTATTGTTTTCATTGATGTAGGTAGTTAGAAGTTGGAGTAGATGTGCAACGGGGACAGAAGTGAAAAGAGAGATGACATCATAACTAGGAACCGACCGGGGCTGGAATTTGGCCGGGGCCGGGGCCGGGGTTCTGGCCGGGGTTGCCTAAAATTTGTAAAGAGGTCAAAAGTACTGAAAATTTACTTCAAAAAAATTAGATATAAATTTAATTGAGGTTTATTTAATTATATGAAAGGCGTAGAATAGCCAAAATTCACTTAAATTAATGATTATATGGATTTTCTCCGAAAAAATTCCTTAACAGGAAAATTTGGAAACACCTTAATTCTTCTAATCTTATCTCTGATCGCCAGAATGGCTTTCGTAAAGAACGTTCTACTGATGTTCTTCTTTCCCTACTTTCTGACTCTTGATCCTCCGCTCTTCGGGGTTTCGGGGAATCTTTCGCTGTGGCGCTAGACATATCGAATCCTTCGATAGAGTCTGGCACAAAGGTTTGATTTCCAAACTTCCCTCTTTCGGAATCTATCCTTCTCTCTGTAACCTTTTCCCTAATTTCCTTTCCGGTCGTTCTATAGCAGCTATTGTTGACGGCCCCCGTTCTTCTTATAAATCTATAAATAGTGGTGTTCCTCAAGGATCTGTTGTATCTCCAACTCTTTTTCTAATTTTTAATAATGATCTTCTCTCTATTACTTCGTCTCCTATACCCTCCTATGCCAATGACACCACCCTTCATTACTCCTTTCAATTTGAAAGACGTCCCTCCCAACAACAGTTGATAGATTCAAGAAGGATGGCCTTGAAGCAACTGACCTCTGATCTTTCTCGTATTTCAAAGTGGGAGAGAGAAAGCATAATCGCTTTCAAAGCCTCAAAAACTCAATTCCTCCATCTTTCTACTCGACACAATCTTCCACACAACTATGATATCTTCATCGAAAAATTTCAACTCAAACCTTCATCTGTCCTCAATATTCTCGGTGTTTGTTTTTCTAGTGATCTTTCTTGGAAAGATCACATTATTTCTCTCACTAAACAAGCTTCTAAGAGGTTAGGTGTTCTGAGGCGCCTTCGTCGTTTTTTTTACGCCACCCCAGTTGCTTGCTCTGTATAGGGGTGTTGTTCGCCCCTGTAAGGGGTACGCCTCGCACATCTGGGGTGGTTCCACACATACAGCTTCTTCGAAAAGGTGGAGTCTAGGGCTTTTCATCTTATAAACTCTTTTGCTCTTACTTACTCTCTCCAATCTCTTTCTTCCCGTCGAATTGTTGCGTCACTTTTTCTATACTATCGCTATAACAACCGACATTGCTCTTCTGAACTCTCACGTCGCATACCTCCTCCATTGAGAAGGGCTCGCGCGACACTGCTTTCTACACAGTCTCATCTTTTCTCTGTCCAACTCTCCGACCCCAGACTTAACCGCTGTGCTCACTCTAACACGTACTCTACTGGTAAAGTCTGGAACACACTCCCTTTATCTATTTTCCCAACTTCCTTTGACTTGCACATTTTCAATTGCCGTGTGTCGGGTCACGTCGGCCATTAGCGACCAGATCCATAATGTTCCCAATTCTAGTGGAATTTGGTGGGCTTCCGGCCTTTGCTCAACAGAGGAGACAAAATAAATATATATATATATATATATATATATATATATATATATATATATATATATATATATATATATATATATATATATATATATATATATATATATATATATATATATATATATATATATATTAAATGCTATTTGTTTGAAGAGAGATATAGCGTAAAAAACTTTGGGAATTTATGAAATTTGGTAAAAAATTTGACTGTCTTCAAGGCTATATCTCGAAACCAACGAATCGCATTGAATAAAGTATAGAGAGGAATTTGTATCCCCATTCTTCCTCTATACACCCACCAAAAATAAATGTTATAGTTGTAGTTTTTTTGTTTTAATTTTTTGTCCGAAAAGGTGGATTTTTTTTAAAATAGTTGTTCAGTTTTTGGGTTATAACGTTTTCCCTGTAACTCTAGAAACAAAAGTCTGTTACAAGTTTTTGTTGCCAATAGAATTTTAAATAGACTTAGGAAAACACTAGAAAAAGAGAAAAACTATATACACTGAAAATTTCAGGAGAATCGGCTGAAAATTAAAAAAAAAAAGTTTGAAATTGGATTGTCCCTTCAAGTATAATTTCCCATTTTAACCCCGGCCGGCAAACCCCGGTTTTCCCTGATTTTTAGCCGGGGCCCCGGTCGGTTCCTAATCATAACTGATAAATTTATGAGTTTTGGGCCGGGTTGAGGGAGGTTGTTTTGTTAATGAAATCTTCTGTATTTTTAAGTGAGATGATGAGATTTTGCCTAAAAGGGGTTTTAGTTGTAAGGATAGCCACTGTGCAAGTTTGTAAGTGTGAGAATTGGTGTTGGCTATGATAGGACGTAATGGTACGTTAGGTTTGTGTGTTTTGGGGACGCCATAAAATTGTGGGATTTGTGTCATATAAGCTTTGTTATTTTTATGGATTGTAGGATATTCTTTATGTTGCAGTGAATTGTTGAAAGTTTGTTGGTATTGTTTGTGGGGGTTGTTTGTGAGGGTTTCATATGTGTTTGTGTCATTTAGTAGATTTTTGCATTTTGAGTTATATTGGTGTGTGTTCATTATTACTATGTTGTTACCTTTATCTGCTCTTAAGATTATGATGTTATTTTTTCTCAGGTGGACCAAAGCTCGATGGAATTTTTCAGGAAAAGTGTCAATATTGTCTTTGTAAAATAGCTCCGAAAATCAAATAAAACATACAAAGAGAGTGAATATAACTCTAATATTATAATATGTATATATATATATATATTATATATATATATATATATATATATATATATATATATATATATATATATATATATATATATATATATATATATATATATATATATATATATATATATATATATATTATATATATATATATATATATATATATATATATATATATATATATATATATATATATATATATATATATATATATATATACTCACTGGAACCGTTTTAGAGTCTTTGGGAAAATCATTGAATGAGAGGGAGTGAATAATTAATTTATTATCTCTGATGCTCAATTCTCCAACTTTCAATTTCTTGTCAATACATTTGAACGAAAACACTTTCTCGGTTTTTAAAGTTTTGTATATCTGCAATTAAGGAACAGTTATGTTATAAAAATGCTGTTGATATATATATATATATATATATATATATATATATATATATATATATATATATATATATATATATATATATATATATATATATATATATATATATATATATATATATATATATATATATATATATATATATTAGGAATGGAGTGAAGTATCGGTATCGGTATCAGTATCGGCTAAAAATGGCCGATACCGATACCAGATTTTTTTCGTCCCTTTGGCATAATTAAATTATGTAATTTTTTATTAATATTACGTAATATTTTGAAACGTCGTTTCGCGATAATTTTGTTTCCCGAACATTGATGTGTTACTTTTCACTAAAAGTTCATTTTTTCAAATGTAAAAAATTGTTTTTTAATTTATTTTCACGTCATATTTACTTCTTACTATTTGGTTTGTTTTCTTAAATATTTTATTTTTATTTTAATCCTTGATTAATCCGTTAGTAACATATTAAGATGGTAACCAAGGTACTATATATATATATATATATATATATATATATATATATATATATATATATATATATATATATATATATATATATATATATATATATATATATATGTGTGTGTGTGTGTGTAGGGGAGAACGTAGCGCCGTCTAAAGCGATGCAAGTACCCTTTATTAGGCATACTCCGGGGAGTGACAGTATGGTCTAGACCATTCCGTTTCACTTCCTAGCCCTTTGGTTCGTTCCTTTTCGCGTTTCACCTTCTCAGAGGTCTCTAATGTATCCCTCGCCTCATATTGGAGTGTCTATGCTCCCACTTCTCCTTCCCCCTACTCCCTTCTCATGTTCCAAATTTACAAGCGTTTACTCGTCCATTACCTTTGTAAAAAAAAAAAAAAATGGTGAAACTCAAAGCAGCCTCAGAGATGCTTCGAGGAGCGGCATCCAAAGAATGCCCCTCATCCACTCCTCACCCCACCATCACCTGAGAGTTGGCGGCCTCCGATGATGGGGTGCAGCCAGAAACTTAAGTTCGGCTTGCCCCGGCGCGCGTCGTACTTTTTTAATTAATTTCTGTAACATTCCAGATCTGAAAGTATTCCTCCTGCGGTTCTCAAAACCTGTGCTTCTGAGCTTGCAGACTGCCTTTGTAAACTATTTAGTCTTTGTCTCTTCACTTCGACCTTCCCTTCTTGATGGAAACGTGCCTCATTTAGCCTGTGCCGAAGAAAGGGAACCCCTCTCAACCCTCCAACTACCATCCTATTTCTTTGACCTCCGTTCTCTCTAAAGTTTTCTAATCTATCCTTAACAGGAAGATTTGGAAACATCTCAATTCTTCTAATCTTATCTCAGATCGCCAGTATGGTTTTCATAAAGAACGTTTTACTAGTGATCTTCTTTCCGTACTTTCTGACTCTTGGTCCTCCGCTCTTCGGGGTTTCAGTGAGTCTTTTGCTGTGGCGCTAGACATATCGAAAGCCCTCGATAGAAACTGGCACAAAGCTTTGATTTCCAAACTTCCCTCTTGGAATCTATCCTTCTCTCAAATTTTCTTTCCGGCCGTAATATAGCAGCTGTTGTAGATAGCCACAGTTCTCCCTATAAATCTATAAATATTGGCGCTCCTTAATGATCTGCCCTATCCCCAACTCTTTTCTAATTTTCATCAATGACCTTTTCTCTATTACTTCGTCTCCTATACACGCCTATGCCGATGACTCCACCCTTCATTTCTCTTTTCAATTTGAAAGATGCCCCTCCCAACAGCAGTTAATAGATTCAAGAAGTATAGATTGGAGTAACTGACCTTTGATCTTTCTCGTATTTCAAATTGGATAAGAGAAAACATGGTCGTTTTCAATGCCTCAAAAACTCAGTTCCTCCATATCTCTACTCGAGACTCTCTTCACAAACTATGACATCTTCGAAAACACGCAACTCAAGTCTTCATCTGACCTTAATAATCTCTAGCGGTCTTTCTTGGAAGGATCACATTACTTCTCTTTCTAAACAATCTTCTAATAGGTTGAGTATTCTGTTGCGCATTCGTGATTTTTTTACGTCAATCCAGTTGCTTTATCTTTATAGGGGTGTTGTTCTCCCCTGTATGGAAAGTCACAGTCATACATGTGACAGTCTTATTCTACACAGTCTTATCCTTTCTCTGTTCAACTGTCTGATCCTAGACTTAACCGCTATGCCTAATCTTATATGTACACAACTGGTAAAGTCTGGAACACACTCCCTTTTTCTATTTTCCAAACTTCTTTTGGCTTGCACATTTTCAAGCGCCGTGTACCGGTGCATGTCGGAGTTTAACGATTAGGTTCTGATATTGACCCAACTCTGGTGGAAATTAGTAGGTTTCTGGTCTTTACCCACCAGAGGAGACATAATATATATATATATATATATATATATATATATATATATATATATATATATATATATATATATATATATATATATATATATATATATATATATATATATATATGGAGCCAAGATAGAGAGAAGTTAAGAGAGGTGATAACAAGTTTTGCTGAAAAGCTAAAAGAGGTGGGATTGATCGTGAATGTTGAAAAGACAGAACTGTTAATAATTAGAAGGGAGGAGGAGGAAGAGGAGCTTGTGCTGAAGGTGCATGGCGAGGAGGTGATTGTGGTAGAGAGATGTGAATATTTGGGGAGGAGAAAGTATTCACAAGGGAATGAAGTAATATGCTGGAAATCACCAACTGGATGGAGAAATACGGAAGAATGGTGTGAGCGCTGTACCCAGTCTTGGCAGACAAAAGAATGGATATAGGAGTAAAGAAAGTAATTTTTGAAAGTACTCTAACCTCAATTTTGTAATATGGAACGGAGACTTGGAGTGCGACAACAAGAGAAGAAAGCAGAATTCAAGCAACAGAGATGAGGGTGTTGCGTTTGATGGTGGGAAGAACCAGGAAGGAGAGGATAAGAAGCGAAAGAATTTGATAAGGTATAGGGGTTGAACCAATTAATCAAAAGATAGATGTAGCAAGACTGAGATGGTTGGGACACGTGTGGAGGATGCAGGAGGGGAGAGAGACTAGAGGGAGGTGAGAGTGCAGGCCAAGATTAAGAAGACCGAGAGGGAGACAAATGAGAGATGAATGGAGTCAGTTCGGGATTCACTGAGGCGCATCAGCTGCCTATGATGGAACAATTGGTGGCAGATGGAATTATTTACGACAGATCTAGATAGAGACGAGTGCTGGCCCCACTGACAGGCCCCTAGAGCCTTACTTGGATCGATATATATAATATATATATATATATATATATATATATATATATATATATATATATATATATATATATATATATATATATATATATATATATATATATATATATATATATATATATATATAAAAAAAAAAATTGGTATCGGTATTTTTATCGGTAATATATATTTATATATATATATATATATATATATATATATATATATATATATATATATATATATATATATATATATATATATATATATATATATATATATATATATATATATATATATATATATATATATATACTATATTTTACTTCTACTAAGTATTAGGATAGGACCTGTCAAAAAACATGTTGCGAGTGCATGCAACCGTTTCCTTTTCCGAGTGAAATATGTACATGTTTGAATGCATTCCTTGCGAAGTTTCGGCGTACCTCAATTGATGTTATCGCAGTGCATTACTGAATGTAGTGGTGTAAACATCATTTGTCCTGGAGAGTAGTATGGAACAACCCTCGTTGGGTCTTGTCAAAATTTGATTGATGAAACATGGTGCTTCGCATACGACCCTACAACAAATCGTCAGTCGTCAGCGTGCGTTGGGGTAAATTCATCCCCCCCCCCCAAACAGAAACTGCGATTCCGGAAATCGCTCGTGAAGATCATGAAGTCGATTTTCTTCGACTGGCAAGGTGTTGTGCACAAGGAATTTGTTCCCGAAGAACAAACTGTTAATGCTGCATTCTACAAAGACGTGATGGATTGACTTTTGAAAAGAATCCGACGTGCTAGGCCGGATCTGGCTCAATCTGGTGACTGGATTCTTGTTGCACGATAACACTCCTTCTCTTATGCGACTACTGTCGGAGCGTTTCTTGCGAAGAAAAGCGTCACAGTGCTTCACCTCCCGTCGTAGTCATCAGACCCGACTCCCGTCGATTATTTTCCATTCCGTAAACTTTAATTTCACATGAAGGGGCGTCATTTTAACAGTGTTGAGAATATTCAAACCAACGTGACACGTGAATTACAGAGATATGTTCCCGTAGACTTCCAAGACGGCGTTCGCCAGTTGTACAACCATGCCAAGAGATGTATTGATGTAGGAGGCATGTATGTTGAAGGTTAACAGGTAAAGCAAAACATTCCTTCACCTTAGAGGGTGTTATGACTGTAGTCCTAATACTTACTAGATGAACTGTTTATATATATATATATATATATATATATATATATATATATATATATATATATATATATATATATATATATATATATATATATATATATATATATATATATATATATATATATATATATATTGTCAATTTTACATCCATTAAACACTCATAGATTGAAAAATATTTTGAATTTTAGAGTCTGCTATACCGGGATTTGAACCCCGACCTCTTGGATGGCAAACCAGTGTTACCTCTCGCGCCAAGACAGTACAAAAGTGAAGTCGCGTCGGGAAGTCTTAAATACTTATCAATCAAGTAGACTCCCTACTGTACTCTGACACTGGGCAACAAGATCAAAGACTTCTCGACGCGGCTTCTCTTTTGTACTGTCTTTCATACCATCCAAGAGGTCGGGGTTCGAATCCCGGTATAGCAGACTCTAAAATTCAAAATATGTTTTCAATCCATGAGTGTTTAATTGATTTAAAAATTTATAATTAGTCTGTGAGAGATGGATAAAACTTTGACCTTTTTTGCCTTGTGTCAGAGTGCAATCGGGAGGGGCGCGTTCTGGAGTCTGCTTGATAAGTATTTCTTCTTCCCGACGAGGCTTCTCTTTTTTACTGCCTTGGCGCGAGTGGTAACACTCTTGCTTACTATCGAAGAGATCGGAGTTCGAATCTCTGTATAGCATACTCTAAAATTCTATATATATATATATATATATATATATATAATATATATATATATATATATATATATATATATATATATATATATATATATATATATATATATATATATATATATATATATTAGCGAAAGGAAGGTAGCCTTGGAGCAGCTGACCTCTGATCAATCTCGCATTTCAAATTGGGGCAGAGATAACATGGTCGTTTTCAATGCTGCCAAACCTCAATTCCCCCATCTCTCTACTCGATACAATCTTTCACACAACTATTATATCTTCTTCGAAAACACTCGATTCAAACCTTGATCTCTCCTTAATGTTCTTGGTGTTTCTTTTTCTCGTGATCTTTCTTGGAAAGATCATATCACCTCTCTTTCTAAACAGTCTTCTAAGAGGTTAGGAGGCGCCTTCAGTATTTCTTCTTTCTACCCCAGTGGCTTGCTCTGTATAAGGGCGTTGTTCGCCCCTGTATGGAGTACGTCTCACATCTGGGGTGGTTCCACTCATACAGCTCCTTGAAAAGGTGGAGTTTAGGGATTTTCGTCTTATCAACTCTCCTGCTCTCACTAATTCTCTCCTGTCTCTTTCTGCCTGTCGAATTGTTGCGTCCCTCTCTCTATGCCTATCGCTATTACAATGGACAGTGCTCTTTTGAACTCTCTCGTCGCATTCCTCCTCTATTGAAAAGGGCTTGTACGGCTCGTCATTCTATATAGTCTCATTCTTTCTTTATTCAACTCTCTGCAGACAAACTCTCTGTAACTCCAGACTTAATTACTATGCTCAATCTTGCATGTACTGTACTTGTAAATTCATCTATTTTCATAACTTCCTATGACTTACACACCTTCAAACGACGTGTATCAGGTCATATCGGCCTTTAATTTGGCCAGGTTTCCGACTTTCCTCCTAACTCTGGTGTAAATTTTAGTAAGCCCACCAGAGGTGAAATAAAAAAAAATATATTACATAATTCTCATATTTGCTTGAGTATTTAATAATTGGATTAGTCTAGTAGTAATCTTTCAACGACAATAGTAATATTAATCACATTATAGTAATTTAATAATCTGTGTGATTTAAGCGAAATTATTAATTAAAATTTTAAAATTTTAAGTTTTACCACTTAATTAAATTTAATTAATTTATATCTCGTTTGTGCTAGAAAAATATTATATTTAAATAAAAATATAAAATATTAAATAATAAAAATACTAAGCTTTTAAAAAGAAAAAAAAAAACTCACACACACATACGCTTACTTGCTGTAGGAAATCATCTTTTGTTTTCATTTTTCTCACTGAAAAACTGGCAATAAGTTCGGGATCTTCAAAATACGTCATATTTGTGAGAGAAATTTCTTTGTAGCGTTTTTCCAATTCGTTCAATTCTTGCTTTAATTTTGATTTCGAAAAATTTTCCTTTTTATAATTGTCCTCGATAGATTTCAAGATATTAAGATCTTCTTCGATACGTTTTTGATTGACAGATATTTCAGTCATTTCCTTCTGAATAAATGAAAGTCTAGATTTTAATTTTTCACTCAGATTCTGAATACGATTCTCCATCTCTTCGTTCAAATTCGTTATCGCCCTGCATTCTTCAAGCAAACTCAAGATCAAATAATTGACTGGGAAGGTTGTCTTTCTTTGAAACCCTGTACGACACTTAGGACAATTAGGGTTTTTAAAAGTTTTAATACAGGGTGAACAAAAAGTGTGACCACATCCTAAAACCAGAGGTG
Organism: Armadillidium nasatum; assembly: GCA_009176605.1. Lineage (NCBI taxonomy): Eukaryota > Metazoa > Arthropoda > Malacostraca > Isopoda > Armadillidiidae > Armadillidium > Armadillidium nasatum. Next base: position 13,502 of record SEYY01024742.1, on the reverse strand, counting down.
TATGTTCCGAGTTGTTATAATCATGGAAGCAAATCTCACACGATGTTATATTATCCATTGCAACTCTCTTAATCTATGTAAATGACAATGCCTGCAATGGAACACTTTATATCTTCCCAAATTTCGAATATTCCAAATTTGATTATTTTTTCAAGCAAAATGATTGCAAATGATTACAAAATAATCCAAAGTTCCTCTTCTGTCAGATATCAAAATATTTCAGAACTGAAAAAAATAATAATTTATGATTAAAAGATCCTGTTGAAAGGAAAAAATATTACAATATCACACACACACATACATACATAGATGTAGCTATCATCTGGAATACTTGAAATTAAAATAGTAGTTCATTACTACATAATCCTCCATATATATATATATATATATATATTGTGATGGCATCCGCATCAAAATTGACATCCGCATCCGCATTTTCGAAAATTTAACATCCGGATCCGCATCCGCACTTTCGAAAATTCAACATCCGCATCCGCAAATTAGAAAATATGACATACGATCCATCACTGATATATATATATATATATTATATATATATATATATATATATATAATATATATATATATATATATATATATATATATATATATATATATATATATATATATATATCTTCTAAAGACGTCTTTTCTGCTCCCTCATAACTTAACATTAGGAAGGCGTACGGTCCTGATGGTATCCTTCCTCTGGTTCTCAAAACTTATGCTTCAGAGCTTGCACCCTTCCTTGGTAAACTATTTCGTCTATTTCTTTCTACTTCAACCTTCCCTTTTTACTGGAAACGTGCGCTCATTCAGCCTGTGCTGAAAAAGGGGAACCCCTCTCAACCCTCTAACTACCGTCTCATATTTCTTTAACCTCCGTTATTTCCAAAGATTTTAAATCTATCCTTAACAGGAAGATTTGGAAACATCTCAATTCGTCAGTATAGCTTTTTTAAGAAACGCTCTACTGGTGATTTTCTTTCCATTCTTTCTGACTCTTGCTCCTCCGCTCTTCATTTCGGTGAATCTATTGCTTTCTCGCTGGACATATCGAAAGCTTTCGGTAGAGTCTGTCGCAAAGCTTTGATTTTGAAACTTTCCAATCCCCAACACTTTGTTTACTTTTCATTAATAACCTTCTCTCTCTCCTACTTCATTTCCTATCCACTCCTATGACAATGATGATTCCACCTTTTATTAATCTTTTTAATTTGAAAGACAGCCCTCCCAGCAGCAGTTAATAGAGGACAAGGGAGGTAGCCTTGGGGCAACTAACCCCTGGTCTATCTCGCATTTCAAATTGGGACAGAGAAAATATTTTTCAATCCTCCATCTCTCTGCTCGACACAATCTTCCACACAACTATGTATCTTCTTCAAAATCACACAACTCAAACATTCATCTGTCCTTAATATTCTTGGTGTTTCTTTTACTGTTATCTTTCTTAGAAAGATTACATTACTTTTCTTCCTAAACAAGCTTCTAAGAGGTTTGGTGTTTTAATTAAGTAGCCTTCAGAATGTCATCACACCACCCCAGTTGCTTGCTCTTTATATGAGTGCTTTTTACCCATGTACGGGAAACACATCACACAGCTGTGGTGGTTCCACACATAGAGCTCTTCTCGAAAAGGTGGAGTCTAGGGCTTTTCATTTTATAAAGGCTAATGGTGGAAATACGGTATGAAACGTTCACATTGTATTAAATAAGGATGTGGAAACGCTTGGTATTAACCTTTCTAATTAGATTAAGGTTCTTCAGGAAAGAAGCTAACTCAACTTTACATATATATATATATAATATATATATATATATTATATATATATATATTATATATATATATATATATATATATATATATATATATATATATATATATATATATATATATATATATATATATATGCGAATTGTAGATCAAGAGTAAGGATGAAGAGGGTTTGCATAGATTGGTTTAGCATAGGAGTGGGATTGAGAAAGGGTAGTGCAATGTTGCCATGTTATTTAATCTATTGATGAATGGTGTAGTAGAAAAATGGAGAGAGAAAGGAAGGGTATTAGGTTGAGAAATTTAGATGGTGAATGGGATGTGAATGTTTTACTTTTTGCATATGATGCGGTGTTGGTGGCAGAATCTGGAGAAAAGATGAGAATACTTGTGAGAGAGTTTGAAGGGAAATGCGCAAACACGAGATTGAAAGTCAATCCAGCGAAGAATAAAGTTATAAGGATTGGAGGTGGGGATGAGGAGATGTGGAGGGAGGAATGGGGGGTGTAGAAGTTTGGGGATGGAAACTTGAGGAGGTGAATGAATTCAAATATCTAGTCATGTTGGGTGAAAGGTAAGGGTGGGACGGAAAAAGAAATAAAGAATAGAGTGGTAGAGGGAATGAAAGTGTAGGGGGCCTAAGAGAAGTATGGAAGAATGAAAATTTTTGAAAGAAATAATGATAAGAATGTTTGAATGTATGTGTTTACCTTCTGTATTGTATGGGTGTGAAACATGGATGACACCCATACAGGATGTGCTCGGGCGAGAAAAAGTTTCAATGTCTTTGAGATGAAAGGTTTGAGAGCGATATGTAAATTGGGAAGGATTGATAGGATTAGAAATGAAAGAATAAGGGAGATGTGTAAATGGAAGAAGGGTGTAATTGATAGAGCGAAGGAGGCTGTGCTAAAATGGTTTGGACATACGTGTAAAATGAATGAGGACAGAATGGTTGGCAAGGTACGTAGATCAGATGTAGATAGGGGTAGGGTAGGGGGAGGGGAAGGCCGAAGTGGAGGTGGAAAGATGGAGTGAGTGATTTTGATGGAAGTAATTTGAGTTTTATATATATATATATATATATATATATATATATATATATATATATATATATATATATATATATATTATATATATTATATATATATATATATATATATATAAATTAACATCCGCATCCGCATCCTCACCAAAATTAGCATCCGCATCCTCATCAAAATTAAATAAGCATCCGCATCCGCACTTTTCGAAATTCAAAATCCGCACCGCATTTCGAAAAATTCAACATCCGCATCCGCATCCGCATCCGCACTTCTCCAAAATTCAACATCCGCATCCGCAAATTGGAAAATATGACATCCGATCCATCACTATATATATATATATATATAATATATATATATATATATATATATATATATATATATATATATATATATATATATATATATATATATATATATATATATATATATATATATATATATATATATATATATATATATATATATATTATATATATATATATATATATATATATATATATATATATATATATATATATATATATATATATATATATATATATATATATATATATATATATATAAGGCCCTAGGCAATTACGCTCTCTTAAGAAACATACCACTGGGTTTCAGTATTGAATCTTTCTTCACTTTTGAGCTTCATTCGATAGTCAGACACAATTTTTAGTTAATTTTTTGTAGATAAAGTTGCGTACAATAACATAATTTATAGACCAAGATGGACGACGTCCAAATATAGCCAATCATCCACTTCTCCCCATCATCATCTAGTATTTGTTGGCCTCCGATGGTGAGGTTGGTGATATTGGTAGTCTTTATTTTAATTTTTGTTTTTATGAACATCAACAGTCCTGCTCTAGACCTCATCTCTTACTCTTAACTGGAACTCATTTGTTTGAGAATTCTGATAGCTAACCCTACTCCGTTTCCTTTTACCTGTCTCTATCTTCATTTTTAAACGTTTTAATACAGGTTGAACAAAAAGTGTGACCACATCCTAAAACCAGGGGAGTATGTTCCGAGTTGTTATAATCATGGAAGCAAATCTCACACGATGCTATACCATCTATTACAGCTCGCTTAATCTATGTAAATGATAATTACAATTTTTTTTATTGTTTTTGGTTCTCGAATCTTTGATTTGGAGTTTTCTGAATTTTCTGTCTTGTACCTCAAGGTCTCTTGCTAATCTACACCTAAATTCTTTTGTTCTGAATTCTGTCTCGTAATTCAAGTAATATTCTTAAATCAAACTTATTTTATTGTTCGCTACCGCCTAAGGCTTCTCTTTAAATCTGAAGATACAGTTGGTGAACTGAGTTATCATTTTTATCTACAAAAACTTACAGCAGATGGTATAGCTTCTTACCTTTGGCCGTATAAATAATTATCTTGGAGAGTAATCCAACGTACTAAACATTTCTTTACTCCCAGTTGTTCTTGTTCCTTAACCTATTAAATTCTTTCCACCTCTTGAGTTCCTTCGATCACATTTTTAGCCTTCCGCAAGAACTGCCCCCTTATTCGGCGAGGAAACATGTTTGTGTTAGTAGCTGGTTAGATTGGCAGTTGTACTTTTTTATTAATGATCTTCATAGAGAGATTACAGCTTTAGTGGGAGCTATTTATTCCCCACTCTCCACCCCCGAAAACCAATGCCAAACAATGTAATTTGTTTTAAAGGTGTTTTTTCTGTTCTCCCTAAACTTAATACTCAATACTAAAGAATGCCAAAAACTATCTTCCTATCAGTTATTCCTCCTTACTTTTCAAAGTTTTCAATATATCCATAGCAGGGAAGATTTGGAAAAAATTTTTACTATCTCTGATTGCCAAGTATTTTTTTTTAGTAAGGAACATTCTACTTGCGAATTTTCATTTCTTTTTGATTCTTTGTCCTCTGATTTTTGGAATTACCGAACGTTGAATATTTTGCTCTGGTGGTAAGCATAAAGAAAGCCTTCGATAGGTCTGGCACAAAGCTTGATTTCTTAACTCTCTCTTTCGATGCCTAACCTTCTTGATTTCATTTCGGTCCTTCTATAGCAGTTGCTGTAGAAGGCTACGTTCATCCTTTAAATCAATTTTCAGGGTTTCTTCACACCACGCAGTTGGTTACCCCGTACCGAGACGTTGTTAGTCATTGTACGGCGTATGTTTCTTATATCTGAGGTTGTTCCACTCTGACAGCACTTCTTGAGAAGAAGGAATCGAAGACTCTCGCCTCATTAACTCTTCTGCTCTTACTAACTTTTTCCATCTGTTACTTGCTGTCAAAACCTTTATCTTGCTCTATTTGCTCTATGAAAATTACAACTGGCAATTCCCTTCCGAAGTCTTGTCATATACCTCTTCCCAAAAGGAAAGCTTGTCAATCCAGTCTCATTCTTTCTCTCCACTTCAAAAATTGTCCTAACGAATCTTTGGGACAAGTGGCAAAAATGTCAGTAAAATTTTCAAAAGAGAAAAGGCATGTTAAGCATAAGAAAGTTGCTTCACCGATTTATTTTCTAATAAGAAAATAACTGAAAAAATTTGTTGCGACATTTTTGCTACTTGTCCCAACGATTCGTTAGGACAAGTTTTGCAGTGTCTTCAACTCTTTGGTTCCAGACAAAAGTTATGCTTATTATTACATGTACCTTATGAGAATGGCTGGAACACACTTCCTTTTTTTTATTGTCCCCACTTCCTGTAAAACTAAACACCTTCAAACAACTTGTCTACGTTCATGTCGGCCCTTGATCGACAATGTTGAATGGAACTCCCTTAACTCTAGTGGATTCATATAAGCCTCTGGCTTTTCCCACCAGCATATATATATATATATATATATATATATATATATATATATAATATATATATATATATATATATATATATATATTATATATATATATATATATATATATATATTATATAAAATGATATATTAAAAATATTGGAAATAATTTCTTGAGATTGCAATAAAATAAAACAAATTTAGTTTTGAAGAATTTGGAGATGAGTTATATATATATATATATATATATATATATATATATATATATATATATATATATATATATATATATATATATATATATATATAATATATATATATAAATATAATTTATATATATATTATATATATTATATTATATATATATAATATATATATATATATATATATATATATA
>SEYY01024742.1:0-5000 GCA_009176605.1 Armadillidium nasatum | reverse complement strand
AATGGACAAATGACCAAAAGGTCAAGAATAAGTTCAAAGAATGTCCAAAAAAAAAATTTTTTTGCACCGAAATATTACACTGTCAGTGTACAACTGTTCAGTGTCTGATATATATATATATATATATATATATATATATATATATATATATATATATATATATATATATATTATATATATATATATATATATATATATATATATGGGGAGGACGTATAGCCGTCCGAAGCGATGAAACTACCCCCCATTGGGCTTAACCGCGGAGTGATAGGATGGGCTAGACCATCCTGTTTCACTTACTCCGTTGCCCTTTGGTTCGTTCCTTTTCGCGTTTCACCTACTCAGAGGGTCTCTAGTATACCCTCGTCCCACATGGGAGTGTCCATGCTCCCACTTCTTCCCCCAACTCCCTTCTCATGTTCCTACAAATTTACAAGCGCTTACTCCTACATTACCTTTAAAATAGAAAAAAATGGCGAAACATATATCTGCCTTGGAGATGCTACGAGGGGCGGCATCCAAAGAATGCCCCTCATCCACTCCTTCCCCATCACCACTTGGGAGTTGGTGGCCTCCGGTGATGGGGTTGGTGCCACCAAGACCTCTACGCCGACTTGCCCTGATGCACGATCTTCCTTCTTTCATTAACTTCTGCAACATTCGTGGTCTCTTTACTAATTTCCACTTTGCCGAACACCACCTCTCTTCTTCTAGACCTCATCTCTTATTCTTAACCGAAACTCAGGTGTGCTGAGTGCTCTGACAGCAAGCCCTATTCTGTTTCCTCCTACTGTCTCTATCCTCAATTTTCAGCCAAAGGCGGATGTTGCGCTTATGTGCGCAAAGGATGTTGTCTGTTCTCGTGTCTCTAATTTGTAGTCTTCTGAATTCTCTACTCTATGGCTTAAACTTTCTTGCAATTCTACAACTAAATTTATATGCTCTGTCTACTTATCTCCTAATTCTACAGACTATCCAAAATTCTTCGACTATCTTAACTCCAAAATAGAACACATTCTTTCTTCTTCTCCTTTCTCCGAAATCATCATATTAGGTGATTTCAATGTTCACCACCGCCAATAGCTTTCATCTAGTTCTCACGATCCAGCTGGTGAACTCGCCTTCCAATTTTCTATCCAGAACAACCTTGAGCAGTTGGTGCATCTCCCTACCCGTATCCCTGATCGTCTTGGTGATGAACCCAACATACTTGATCTTTTCCTAACTTCTTATCCTTCTCCTTACACTCACTGTTAAACTCTTTCCTCCTCTGGGTTCATCCGATCACCTTCTTATCTCTGTATCTTGTCCTGTCTCTTCAAGTCTTCCGCAAGAACGGCCCCCGCCTTCGGCGAGGAGACGTTTCTGGCATTTCGGTGCCACTAACTGGTCTGACTTGCGGTTGTACTTCTCTGATTTTCCATGGAATGATTACTGCTTTCCGAAGGAAGGGTTTATTCGGAGTGTGCAAAACGCATAACCAAGGTGAATCTCTCTGATATGGAAGCGTACATTCCATATTCTTTCCCTTCTACTAAACCTAACAAACCTTGGTTTAACTCTGCTTGTTCTCGTGCTATCCGCCGCAGGGATGCTGCCTTCAGGAATTACCGTCGTCTTCAAACTCCAGAAACTCATGCAACTTATATTTCATCCCGGAATCGTGCAAAATCTATTCTCCGTAATACTAAAAACTCCTTTCTCCGCTTAAAATGCAACAATCTTTCTGGTTCTACTTCCTAACGCCCTTTCTGGCATTTTGCAAAAAATGTCAACTCTAACTTTGCTTCTTCCTCTTTCCCTCCTCTAGTATCTTCTGACGGTACAACTGCCGTTTTGCCTTCCTCTAAAGCTGAACTCTTCGCTCAAACTTTTGCTTCCAACTCAACCTTAGACGATTCCGGAGCTGTTCCTTCTCCTTCAACCCCTCAAACTCATTTATGCCTAAAATTATAATTTCTTCTAAAGACGTCATTTCTGCTCTCTCTGAGCTTAACACTAAGAAGGCGTACGGTCCTGACGGTATCCCTCCTGTGGTTCTCAAAACTTGTGCTTCCGAGCTTGCACCCTGCCTTGGTAAACTATTTCGTCTATGTCTTTCTACTTCAACCTTCCCTTCTTGCTGGAAACGTGCGCTCATTCAGCCTGTGCCGAAGAAGGGGACCCCTCTCAACCCTCTAACTATCGTCCCATTTCATTAACCTCCGTTCTTTCTAAAGTTTTCGAATCTATCCTTAACAGGAAGATTTGGAAACATCTCAATTACTTCTAATCTTATCTCTGATCGCCAGTATGGCTTTCGTAAGAAACGCTCCACTGGTTATCTTCTCTCCCTTCTCACTGACTCTTGGTCCTCCGCTCTTCGGCATTTCGGTGAATCTTTTGCTGTTGCGCTAGACATATCGAAAGCTTTCGATAGAGTCTGGCACAAAGCTTTGATTTCCAAACTTCCCTCTTTCGGAATCTATCCTTGTCTCTGTGACCTTCTCTCTGATTTCCTTTCCGGTCGTTCTATAGCAGCAGTTGTAGACGGCCACCGTTCTTCCTTTAAATCTATTAATAGGGGTGTTCCTCAAGGATCTGTCCTATCCCCAACACTTTTTCTACTTTTCATTAATGACCTTCTCTCTCTGTTACTTCATCTCCTATCCACTCCTATGCTGATGACTCCACCCTTCATTACTCTTTTCAATTTTGAAAGGCGCCCCTCTCAACAACAGTTACTAGATGCAAGGAGGGTTGCCTTGGAGCAGCTGACCTCTGATCTATCTCGTATTTCTAATTGGGGCAGAGAGAATATGGTTGTTTTCAATGCCACCAAAACTCAATTCCTCCATCTCACTACTCGACACAATCTTCCACACAACTATGATATCTTCTTCGAAAACACTCAACTCAGACCTTCATCTGTTCTTAATATTCTCGATGTTTCCTTTTCTCGTGATCTTTCTTGGAAAGATCACATTACCTCTCTTTCTAAACAAGCTTCTAAGAGGTTAGGTGTTCTGAGGCGCCTTCAGTATTTCTTCACACCACCCCAGTTGCTTGCTCTGTATAGGGGTGTTGTTCGCCCCTGTATGGAGTATGCTTCGCACATCTGGGGTGGTTCCACACATACAGCTCTCCTAGAGAAGGTGGAGTCTAGGGCATTTCGTCTCATCAACTCTCCTGCTCTTACTAACTCTCTTCAATTTCTTTCTGCCCGTCGAATTGTTGCGTCACTCTCTCTTTATTATCGCTATTACAACGGACACTGCTCTTCTGAACTCTCTCGTCGCATACCTCCTCCACTGAGAAGGGCTCGTGCGACTCGACTTTCTACACAGTCTCATCCTTTCTCTGTCCAACTCTCTGACCCCAGACTCAACCGCTATGCTCTGTCCTACATGTACTCTACCGTTAAAGTCTGGAACACACTCCCTTCTTCTATTTTTCCAACTTCCTATGACTTACACACCTTCAAACGTCGTGTATCAGGTCACGTCGGCCTTTAATTTGACCATTCTTCCGTTTTTTTCCCCTAACTCTGGTGGAATTGTATTAGGCCTCTGGCCTTTGCCCACCAGAGGTGATATATAAAAATATATATATATATAATATATATATATATATATATATATATATATATATATATATATATATATATATATATATATATATATATATATATAAACAAAAGTATTCAATCGTCCTCAATGAGGAAGTCTCATTTTTAGGTTACCATTATTTAAATCGTATAATTAATCAATCATTTGAAAGCACTTATATCATTTATATTAGAAATCATTTATATTAGAAAAGATCGTCATGAACGCAAATTATCACGACGCTGATTTAATTGCAATCTTCATTTGGAACCGGATTAGATCATTTTTTTATTTTAATAAATGTGGTAATTAACTAGCGTTCAAAGCCAGGAGCCCCCCTATTTTTATTGGCTCCGGCTCCATCCCCAAATAACTTTACGGCTCTGGGTGTGCAATCTTGGTTTCCTGGGTCTTCGTTCCTTTCATATCCCTCCCTGGGTCTTCGTTCCTCTCATATCCCTCTCTTAAATGCAAGTTAACTATTCTATCAATTAGTTGCCTCGAAACACGGTTGAATAAAGATGTCTATCATGGTCTCCAGTTGACACCTTGAGTAAGTCTTTCTCCTGGCAAGATGTTGACTGTGCAGATCTCCTGAAAATTCTCATACTTCACATTCCTCTATAGAACTTTTAACGATTATTCCGAATGCTCATATTGAGGTGGTCTCTACTGCCGTCCCACTTCCAAGTCCGACATCAGGAGAGGAACACCAGACCTTTTTGATTTCTCATCTCAGGGGGTGATGTTGCTGATTAGGTGGTAGTAAAGAAATATAGAAATCAAAAGTGCTGTTTTTCCTCTGACCAACAAGTATAGTAACTTGTCCATCGCCTGCAAGTTTCTTAGGGAATGCCAACTTTTCCGTGTATTCCAGTGTTACGTTTTCTCGTGTTAAAAATCAGGTGTTGCCGAACATATGTAAAAAGATTCATTTTTTAAAATTTGATATTGAAATTCAAAAATAGAAAACCTGATTTTGGAGTTATAACTGTTAGAACAATTAAATACTCGTACATAATTTAATTAACCAATATAAAAGATTAATTCCCAATATATATAATTATTATATATATATATATATATATATATATATATATATATATATATATATATATATATATATATATATATATATATATCCGGTGGGCAAAGGCCGGAGACCTACCAACTTCCACCGGAGTTGGGAAAGATCTATCCTGGACGATGGTAGCCGACGTGTCCAGATACACGGCGTTTGAAAGTATGCAAGTCAAAGGAAGTTGGGAAAACAGATAGAGGAAGAGTGTTCCAGACTTTACCGGTAGAGTATATGTAAGATTGAGCTTAGCTGTTAAGTAGTCTGGGGTCAGAGAGTTGGACAGAGAAAGGATGAGACTGTGTAGAAAGGCGCGTCACACGAGCTCTTCTCAA
>SEYY01024741.1:65000-75583 GCA_009176605.1 Armadillidium nasatum | reverse complement strand
AAAAATTCAATTTTTATATAAGTAAGTTTTTATTTTTGAATGGAAAAAAATTACTCAAGAGATGGTCTCGAACTGGGGTCATCTCAGCCGCTAGCGGAACCTCTACCAATACTCCATAGAGTCAATACGAGTAGAGAATATTTTCTTTTAAGCTTTTTTTTTAAAATATTTATTATTATTTTATTATTATTTTTCTCGTTGTCATGGATATATACTATATATATATATATATATATATATATATATATATATATATATATATATATATATATATATATATATATATATATATATATATATATATATATATATATATACCCAAATATAAAAAGGGAATGTAAAACACCTGTTTATTTTATTGCTTTTATTACGAAATTACTAACAATGAAATCATTTACATATAAATTTTTAATATTAAATATATTTATAATCTTATTAAAAGGTTCATTCTTTAAAAAACATTTTATAAAATAAATACAATATATCCCGCACAATTTAGACGTAGACGGCTGTATAGGAAACAACAATGTCTTTACATGATGAATATTATTATATTTTAAAAAGCGAGTTACATTAGGATGGTCTAACATAAATTCCAAATTTAATGAATCCATAAAGTAAACATCATTATTTTTATTTTTATAAACAGCGATCCAATGTCCATTGCTCACAATTCGGGGCGAGGTGTTGAAGATAAGTCCTGAATCTATTTTTAATTTCACAGAGGCGAGTTCGTCACAGGCAAACACGCCTAAAAATCTTTTTTCATTTTTAAATACGTTTAAAATTTCTTCTTCATTCATCTTTAATAATTCAAGATTATATTTCTTACTCTGTCAATCTCAATCAGTTGAGGATGTTCCAAATATACCAGGACCGAGATAGGCGAGGTCAGTGCTTTGTCGAAAGTTAAACTTAATTCCAATGTTCCTTTTCTTACAATGTTGAGGTGGAAAGCATTACAAGCTGAAAGATCGGGTGTAAGATCATAAGCATACAAGTTACTATTCTCGACATATGAATTCAAATCAATGCCTGTTCCGTTATCCCCGCAAGTCACAGTATTTGAGATTAAATCATAAAATGGTCGTGAACATAGGGGGCTCTCTCCACTGTATATCATCTCATAACTTCGGCCGTATGGCTGGCCGTTTACATGTAAACTGATGGTTCTAAGTCCAAAATGAGTGAATTTAAAAGGAGACTTCTTATAATGTCCTGAATATGCTTCATGTTCTACAATACCCACAATAACTTTCTGTGGAAGACTACCATTGACTATATTCGAAATATTAATATTTGATAATCCTTGTGTGAAATTAAAAATTTTAGTCTCAATTCTTCTTATAGGATATTTCGCCGTAGTCTCAAGAAGAGATTTCTCAATCTGTAAATGTTTCTGTGGAGCTAATTTCACTTTTCTTACATATAAATAAGCGTCTAATAACTGAAATGTTGGTTTTGGAGCCCCTGATGTAGCATCTGATGCGCTCAATACACCAAGCGCGAATGGTGCGGATGCTCTTACGAGCCGAATACGGGTGTCTACAGAAGGAAGTATAAGCCTTTCTTGGGAGAATATATCTCCATTTATTCGCCCGTAATATTCATAGACATTGTATCTGTTCTTAGCACATTTATCTCGATGATTTTCAGCATCTTTAAAGCTATAAAATCCGCAAGATTGGAGATGGGATTGTTTTGCGTCGTCGGAATAATTCAGTAAATGTTCTATATAACTTCTGTATGGATAGCTCGCAGATGATGCTCCTAGAGACGTCTCATTTAAAAATACCTCAATTTGGCTAAAGCAGGTATATAGAAAATTTGTTTCAGGGTAAACGAGATGTTCAGCAGCGCTGGGTAAGGCTGAACCACCATCAGCATTTACTAACTTTACTTTTAAATATAAAAATACATTTGAAGGGTCGAGATACTGATCTGAAGTTCCAGGTACATTAAATTCTAAAGGTACATCGGTGTTCGTAATAGAGTGTACAGGGTTAATACTAATAAAGCTGGTTTCACCTACACTGGTCTGTGTAGGGTTCACAGAAAAGAGATCTAACTCTGTTTTACAACAGTCTGGACTTGAGGGATGAAGGAAATGCATCCTGCTTCTATGATCAGTCAGTGTATAATGATACATGGAAATAATAACATTGGTTTATATTTTCCTCTTAGATGTCTGCTTACCTAAAAGTCAAAAACATCAATTTCTTTTTTCTTTACTCTAGGCTTCACAATCTTCTTCTTCTTCTTCCCTTTTATCATCTTCCTCCCGACCCCAGTTCCAGTCATCTTGCGACGTATTTTCCGTTTAACATCATCTAGCATCTCATCAGAAACATCAGCAATACGACGTTTTACGGCTTCACGAGGGTTAACTCCTCCTATAACATCGCGTAATGTGTTTACTCCTGTCTTTGCGACCTTTCTAACGAGATATTTTCCACTGGATTTAAATATAGGTATTGCTCCTCTCAGTAATTTAGCGAAAAAACCTCCAAGTCCGTAGCCTCTCTGTATTCTCATCCCTCTAAATACTCTCTCCCTCTCCATTATTATTATTATTATTATTATTATTATTATTATTATTATTATTATTATTATTATTATCACCGGAGCTTTTTTCTGATATGTACTTTGCACAATGCAGTTCCGTCTGTGAATGGAAATGGTTCACCTTCAACATCTCTTATATAAATACGTACAGAGGACAGATACGATTTACTTAATGGTAAATAATGTACTGTGGGAAAGGTGATGACTTTCCCTCCTGGAGGGAGATGAATTACTCGCAGAAGTGGGGATTTTGTATTCCCGACATACTGATGATCGACAATATCCGAATATACATAAGCCATTCCTGGATCCTTAAATAAATCTGAAGATTTACATATGAGTTGTATAGAACCTTTACCACTGGATTTTACATCATCGCGTTCTAGAAATTCTTTTACACTGGGAGTATACACCGATAAAGAATATAAAGTAGGACGTATTATTGAATCATCTCCTTTTATATCATCAAATGCTATGTCAGGTACAAAAATACACTTCTTCATCCATGGTGCTTTATGAAAACTAAACAAACTTTTTTCTTTCAGATTAGTTTCCAGAACCGAATTTAAAGTTACGAATACGTATTCCGTATTAGGAATTTTTTTGACTTGAAAAAATAAGTCACTACAAATTCGACTTGATAAAAATTCACGGTTAAAATACCCAAAAAGATCATTAAGAGAATCATATTTTCCTCTTTTTACTGTAAACTCTTCCCAATAAAAAGCGTCTTTGCCGCGCTTTACAATATCCATTCCCTTATCAACTTCTATTTTCACCCCATTTTTAATAAATTTTACGTTTCTAAAAATTACAAAGGCAGATTGTCGAGATGTTACATTTTCTACGTCTACGTCTAAAATCATTTCACATAGTCCTATCTCATACATTTCTCTATCGAGCTGAATAGGAAATATTAATTCTGTAGTAAAGTCTGAAACTTTATTATCGCGATATAAGTCCATAGATGCCGAAGACGGCAGAGTTAGGTAGAAATGGTCTTCACTCTCCATGATTACGAATTAGAATGATTAATATTTTTTTAACTCTGAGGCTTTTATATAACTATTAAATTTATCAGGGTATCCTTGCCATTTTATGAGATACATTTTATTTCTACCTTTGCCCCTGGTCCCAATCACCTTTTCTATTTTATAAAGCTGTTTAGGATCGAAACTTATTTTTTGTACCTCCTGTTTATAAAATCCTCCCTTTACTGATTCTCCACTTAAATCTTTAAGATAGTATAATTTTAAACCATCACGAGGAAATTCTTTTATCTTTTCCACCTGAAATATCTCCTGAGACCAATTCGCTGTATAGCCTTTCTTAAATTTTTCAGTCGATCTTGATACACGAACATAATCACCTAGTTTAATACCAGATTTATCTTTTATTTCTTTTTTAATATTATTTATTACAGGAAAGGTAGTTAACATCTCAAGAGGAGTTTTCTTAATTCCACGGTGAAAAGAACGGTTATAAGAATATGCCAAGTCATTTAAAATGTCAATATATTTAAAAGTATTCATTTTAGTAAAATATCTATGCATTCTTTCTTTGATAGTCCGTTGAACACGCTCAACTATCGCAGCTTTATTCACTGAAAATGTGTTATAATATCCTATATCGTACTCTGAGACAAGGGCCTGGAATTCTTTACCTAAAAACTCTGCTCCTTTATCCGTCCACATAAACTTAGGGTTTCTGTCATCCGCTATAATTATCTCTCTCACTGCTTTAGTGACGGTGGAGCACTTTTTATCTTTTAGAGGTTTTAACCATAAATATCTTGAATATACATCAATGACAAACAAAATATAACGAACCCCATCATTATATGAACTATACTTAACCATATCTGTTAAGTCTAACTGCCAAGTATGGTCAGTATCATAAACTTCAGTTTTTACGGCTCTTAAACTTTTTACGAGCAGGCATATGCAGAGTATAAGCATCTTCACCCGCGAAATATTCTTTCAAGTCTTTCTTATTTACTTGAGGGAATTGAGAGGCAAATCTAGAAAACCCTCCATAACTGTGAGGAAAACTTACGTCATAATAATATTTATCCACCACCTCCTTAGGATTCATGATGATAAATGATATACAAACAAGTAATCAAGGATATTTATAAAGGAAATAAATTCTTTACATAAAATATTTATTTAAAATCACGTATACAAATATATATATATATATATATATATATATATATATATATATATATATATATATATATATATATATATATATATATATATATATATATATATATATATATATATATTACATTTTTATCCAATCACGAAGCATACCCGCTTTCCTTCTTAATCTTTCGGCTTGAGGGTATGGCCTATTTAACTTTTTCCTTTTAGCCCTAACAGCCGCAAAAGATGTTCCTGTAAGAGGTATTTCAGGCCTAGGGGAATGTGGAATGTTTTCCAAGTCGAACAATCTTTGTTTATTCTGAATTAGGCTTCTTGGGAAATTGATTGCTTGAAGTTCTTGTTTAATCTTGGGCCAACCTGTTATTGGAGGTTTTTTCCACTCTCTTGTAAGATCCGAAATGAGATCTACAATATTTGATCCCGAGACTGTTTCTCCATCTATAATAAGCTGTCCTGATTCATCCCATGAAATTTGATCTTTTAAAATATTGTATAACGCTATTCCATTATTTTTAGATCTATTGGGAAGACACTGCTCTAAAATATTTTGAAATCCTTTTTCTTCTTGTTCATCAGTTTTCGTTGTTACTGGAGTTGAAGAATTACTTGACACAGACTGATGCTGTAATTCTTTTAAATCAACTAGCGATTGTAAGACATTCTGATACAGACTACTTTTTTCATGAATATTCATATTTGAGTTTAATATACGAAACAATTCTTTTTCATATGTATTTAATTTTTCAGCTTTAGGATCGTATAAACTAAAAGGTTGTTGTTGTTGTTGTTGTTGTTGTTGTTGTTGTTGTTGTTGTTGTTGTTGTTGTTGTTGAGGTGTCTCAGAAATATTTTTCATTTTCTCGTATTCGGAATAGGGTAATACCATCACTTTCTTCATTATTGTGAAATTATTTTTGATAATAAAGGGCTGATAACTGAGAAAAGTAGAGGTAAGAATACGCCTCGACCTTTCTGTAATAACTTCTTTTTATTTTTAAGATTTTTTACTTTACGCGCTAGTCTGCGTATGATGTTCTTATGACGACGTAGCTTAACTTTCTGAGGTTTGTTTAAAGGAATGTTTCCTTTTATTAGATTTAAACAAATCTCACATACACATTTTGTTAATTTTTCATCTTCAATAATTAATCTCTGTCTATCTTTCGGCTTTAGTTTTTTAAAATTAACCATTACAGGTAAGTATTTTTTCACAAGTCTGCTCATTATTCAGCAATATACACAGTTTCTATTTCGTTAGGTAAAATATTTGTTCGAAGTAGAACTCTAAACTTGTTCTTAGGATGGAGATCACACAATAAATAACCATGAGGTTTCGATGTTGTCTCTTTATATATTTTTAGAAATTCTTTACGTTGTGTAGGAAACATTTGTGTAGATAATATATTTACTTGACTCATATCACGTCTTTGACCAAATAAGAATAAGTATTGGGTGTTTAATGAAACATCCCTCATGTATCGGTTTTTATGGAAGATATTTTGAGTTATAAAAAACACAGAAATATTCATATGATGAGAATAAACCGTAAATGTCTCAGCTATATCCTCGTTTAATTTATGCATCAGATCATCCAAGACAATTATTTTATGTCCTGGTGTACTCTGTAACGACTTTATATCGTAAATACCCTCATGAAAGTCAATTACATTTTTAAACTCGTTAAACTTTTCTTGGTGAACGTTATAACACCAGATAATTTTTGAAGGTTCTGCTTCAAACATTTCAGCATGTTTTAATATATTTAATAATAAAAATGTTTTTCCACATCCTGTAGGCCCTGCTATTAAACAAGTTGCAGGACTACGAAACATAAATTTATCAACATCCATTCTTACCAGCTACAAATACAAGAATGAAAAAGAATATTTATAACAAAAATATTTATATATGTCTGAGGGTCGGTAAAGAAAAAACAAAAGAGTATTTACATTTTATTTATTAACATTGTTTTCAAATAACAACGTATATATATATATATATATATATATATATATATATATATATATATATATATATATATATATATATATATATATATATATATATATATATATATATATATATATAATCAAGATTTAAAATATTTTATTTATTGACAAAAATGGTTACACTTAACATTATTTTATTATCACATATATATATATATATATATATATATATATATATATATATATATATATATATATATATATATATATATATATATATATATATATATATATATATATATATTAACATTTTAACAATGTTTTCACTTAATAACATTTTTTCACTTAGAAATTATAAATTAGAGTCCATCATATCCCAAATTTCGATACTATATTTTAAGTCAGTTCTACACCGAGCATTTATATAATTGAAGATGCTATTAGCAGGAATGTGTAAAGCTTCAGGATCCTTTATTTGAACTTTAAGCACTTCGTCGTTCCATCGTTCTCCGAACTCGTTTCTGTCGACTTTTTTCATTATTTCTTCACTTGTGATACATGGATCTGTTTTTTTCTTTTCTTTATACAGAGCATAGAGTATCATATAAGCTTTTTCTAAATATTCATCGAATTTTATAGCTCTCTCAATTTTTGAATCAAATTCTTCTCGTAATTTAAGAAAATCGATTATTTGATCTATCCCGTCGAGTGTAAACCCGTAATTGGTGAACACAAATTCGTCTGATTCCTTACAATGCATTCTTAATCTTACATCTACAATACTACCTTCTGAGTTTGATGAATATCTTAGTACAATACGTTTTTCTTCCAGAATAGGGTTTAAAATTTCAGAGATTTCGTCTCCAGGAATTTTAGCTCCAAATAATTGTGAATATTGCTCATAATTCCAAAAATAAACTGTATCAAAAATCTGCCGTAGTTGTTGAATGCTGATAAATAAGGGCCTATTCTTACTGGGTCTTGATGAAGTGCATGAGAAATAATGCTCACCATTGAATCTTCTTTGAAAAGCAAACTTTATATTTTTGAACTCGATTTCCCAGTTGAGAAGTTCAGGCACACTAACACAATTGAATACACGGGGAGAGTCCATCTTCGAAGTAAAAGAGAGCTGTAGAATCTAATGCTATGTCTTAGAATATCTCTGCTTTTATACGGATTTTTTTCTCCCCCATTCCCTCCCTCATACCCCCCACCCACCTGATTCCCTCACCAGCATACTGAAATATTTTTACTAAGCACCTGAAAATATGCAGTCAACCTGTTTATAACTGTTTCCTTGAAAAAGGGACTCAGAGTTTTATTTTTTCTTAACCACAAAGATTTCCTAATCTCCCTTTTTTTTTTTCAAAGAAATATTGACCTTCTTCTTCTTGGAAAAATATTTGCCCTAAATATTTCATTTTTATTACTTAGGCATCGAAAAGACCCTCAGGCAATCTAAATACCGAGCATTCCTCACCGTAGCCTCTCTTCTTAGATAAAACAAGTCCAAACAACTCCAACAGTCAGATCATAAATCTCACAATTCTTACTGGCTATCATAAACATGACGTCAGATTCATGTCCATCTCTTATTGGTTAACTTGATCTATTCAGTTTCAAACTCAACGTGGAGTGTGTTAACCTGATATTCAGTTCATATTCCAAGCCACTATTAAGAACATGTTACGTCTCCACCGTTTCACTGCCATTGAGGATATTGTTTCGTGGGAAATTAAAATCCCTAAAAGCGAAGTTTCTATATTATATAAAAGAAGCCCCGACGGACATGATTATTTTACATGCGGACCATACTTGGAATATACAGGGGGTCCACGTGTATATATGTCCCCCGAAGAATTATTTGAAATATGTAGGCAAATTTCTGCTTGGACTAGTGAAAAATTTAAATCTCATAGCGCTATAAATCAATGGGGCGTAGTCATCAGTGGAGGAAAAGAAACCGATAATAAAAGACTTACATTAACATTTTCTAAGTGTTGCTATAAGAATAATGTAGATATCAGAATTTGGCGAAGAATTGAAGAAGATATTTTCGTTCCTACATCTCACGGTTTCTGGCTTACAGGGGATGTACAAATAAAATATCTATCAAATATTCAAAAAGTAATAGAAAGAAAATTGAGGGAGAAGAGTATGCTTGAGGAATATATCAATACAGCACATAGTGTTTTATATCAACAGTACTATGCATTGAAAAGTATTCACGGTGAAGAGAGTGCTTTTTATCAAATCATTAACCCGAAGAACATTGACGAGTTTTCTATTCGTTTTCAGGAAAACAATGGAGAGAGACTATCTACTTTAATGATGTGGAGTACCGAAACTTTGATGTTTCAAATCGGGATCTCTTTACCTATATGTTACTATTGTTGGTGTTGAGAATTTAAAAAAATACATCACATATCATGATCTGTGTTACTGGGAGCTATGTAGAAGTATGGAGGAACATAATCTTGAAACTACGAAAGACAACGAACATTAATTATTAAATCAATGTGAAGTGTAGACGTATAAGAAGAGCCCTACTACGTACATCGTCAATATGGGAATCTCTATTTTTGTAAATTTTATTCGTTCATTATATATACGCACTAAGACTGTGTTTGCTGAAGGAAAAATAGCTACATCATTTGACTCTGATAAAAACCTAAATCATCGTATACGACTTACTGCTACTTTGAAAGAGAAAACAGACACCATTAACTTTGAAATAGTATTACTACAGCAAATGCGAATGCCTATTCTACAAGGGTTTATTGAGAAAGAGTCTTCTAATAGTGAAAATGGTTTTGTGATTAATATGAAACATTTTAAAAAGAAAATAACAAAAGTATATTTTCATAAACTTTTTACTAAAATTAGAGATGTGTCAGAATATAATTTATCTGATAGTGAAAAAAAAGAAATATATTAAAAGAAATATTAGAATCTTGTAAACAGAATTATAGAAAATATTCCAATTTCAATTCCTTTTCCTGATAATTATGACGTATGTGGGAATTAAAATATTATATTTCTGTATGTAAATTTATACTGTTAATAAAAAGTTTTTTTTTAAAAAATGTATCTATTAATAAGAAATATTTTTAAAATTGATAGTAATAAAAGCAATAAAATAAATAATTTATATTTATATATATATATATATATATATATATATATATATATATATATATATATATATATATATATATATATATATATATATATATATATATATATATATATATATATATATAGGAAGATTCCCAGGTTATGACGTATCATTCCAATTCCCATTCCAAAATACAAACCGTGACGTCATATATATATATATATATATATATATATATATATATATATATATATATATATATATATATATATATATATATATATATATATATATATATATATATATTTCCTTGTAACCATGACAACGAGAAAAATAATAATAAAATAATAATAAAAATTAAATTAATGTTAAAAGCTATAAAGCCGTTCTCTACTCGTATTGACTCTATGGAGTATTGGTAGAGCTTCCGCTAGCGGCTGAGATGACCCCAGTTCGAGACCATCTCTTGAGTAATTTTTTTTTCCATTCAAAAATAAAAACTTACTTATATAAAAATTGAATTTTTTGTTCTAAGTTTAAAAAAAAAGAGAGAATATATATATATATATATATATATATATATATATATATATATATATATATATATATATATATATATATATATATATATATATATATATAAATGAAAAAATAAGGAAATATATATTTATGTAAAAATAAAAGCTTTTTTATGTATGTTAAAAAGACTTTAAAGCAATTTTTTTCATATCAAAATAGTCGGGGCTTAAAATCATTTTCTATCGAATGAAAAAAAAA
>SEYY01024741.1:50000-60000 GCA_009176605.1 Armadillidium nasatum | reverse complement strand
TATATAATATTTATTATTAAAAACTATTATAATTAAAAATATAAAAAAGTAAAACACTTAAAAGATATTAACATTAAAGATAAAAAAATTAACAACGTGGGATTAAAAGCATGAAGAAAGTGGCAACAGCTTCAGAGATTTATTTCCTGTCTCCCTCATCAGGCAATAGTAAGAAAATTTTTCCTCTTACTATTGGCCTGATGAGGGAGACAGGAAACAAGTCTCTGAAATTGTTGTCACTCTCTTTTTGCTTTTAATCCTCCGTTGTTGATAATTTTTTATGTTCAATGTTAATATCTTTTTAGTGTTTTACTTTTTATATTTTTAATTATAGTGGTTTTAAATACTAAGTTATATTAATTGAGAGTGAGCGAGTTAACTTTCTTTAAAGATCAACTTTATATATATATATATATATATATATATATATATATATATATATATATATATATATATATATATATATATATATATATATATATATATATATATATATATATGAATGTTTCTCTTCTAGAAATTGCCTAATCACAGAACCTTTGCCATATCTGAGGAGAGTTCACGTTTGCTAGGCATAGGAAAAAGATTTCGCCCTTTGAAAAGAAACACTACAAACATTATTTTGGAAAAAAAACTTGGAGATCAGCAGAAGGACTGGGAACCACATATTTGTCGTGCGACTTGCTATGTTAAACTGATAAACTGGTGGATAGGTAGAGGTAACTGCACATTGTTTGCAGTACCAATGGTATGGAGATACATAGTGTACCCAAATTTGCCTTCAGCAATGAGACCAATCCCACACTCCGAAATTCTTCCAGTACCCACAAGACGAACAAATGAAGACAATGAAACAGATAGTGCAGAAAGTGTAACTGAAGAATTGACATCTGAAAAAAATTACTCATCATACCAGTCCACAACCTCTTTGACTCCACATTTCGTTACAAACATATCTGAACGACCTATTTCTTGATTTATGCCTATGTAAACAAAAAACAGAACTATTAAGTTCGAGATTGCAAGAATGTAATCTATTCAAACAAACACAAAAATTACTGATTTTTTCTTCAATATTTTGCAAATGAGAACGTGATAACATTCTGCAATGATGTCTGTAGCCTAATGAATGCTTTGAACTTCAAATACGTGCCACACGAGGGGAGACTTTTAATAGATGCCTCATAATTGTAATATAACGACTTATGTCCCAGTTGCCTAAGCAAGTACGCCTATAGAGTCATTTATTTTGAAAAATATGCCGAAATTAATCAAATATAGTGAGCAGAAGTTGAAAATATGTGATGCTTTGAAAAAATTTGACAAGATATTGGGTATGCAACAAGGCTACACCAAATATGGATGTTTTCTGTGTGAGTGAATAATCGTGACAGAAATTTCCATTATGTAAGAAAGATTTAGCTTCAACGTAATTGGAAAGTTGGAGAAAAAAATACAGTGAATGGGAAATTGGTATCCAGTGAAGATGTTCTGCTGCTCCCTCTTCACATCAAGCTAGGCCATATTAAACAATTTGTTAACGCCATGGATTCATCTGGAAGGGGATTTATGTGCCTTTCAAAAACGTTTCCTCTTCTTTCTGTTGCAAAAATAAAGGAGGGCGTGTTTTTGGGTCCCGAAATTAGAAAACTTCAGAAGAACTCAGAATTTGAACAATGCCTTGAACCAAATGAACAACAGCTTCAAGAAGGTAACACTAAACTTTCTGGGAATAAAGAGAGCTAACAACTACGAAGAACAAGTTCAACAAATAATAAATGCATATAAGGATTTAGGATGTAATATGTCTTTATAAGTGCATTTTCTAGATTCACATCTACATCATTTTCCTGAGAGCAGCAGTGAGATTTCCGATGAACATGGTGAAAGGTTCTATAAAGATATAATGACCATGGAAAAGCGATATGAAGGGAAATGAATGCCTGCAATCCTTGCTTACTACTGCATTAACAATATTCGAGACTACAAAATTGAACACAAGAGAAAAAATAAGCCCTTATAATTCTTGGAGAAAGTTAAGATTAGAAAATATGGAGAAAATCATCTTAAGTTTTTTTCATACAATATATGATAATTTAGAGGTTTGTTTATTTTTTTGCTTAATACTGTATAAAATGTTTCTTAATAATTTTAAGTGACTAAAATATTGATAGTTACATACTTTGCCTTTGTAAATACACAGCGTGGAAATAAAATTATAAAAAACCTGAAATTGGCTATAACTTGAAAACTATACGTGACACAGAAAAACTAATTACAGATTTGAATTCAGGAGGCAAATTGCTATAAGAATCAAGAAAATTACCCCCAGAAATATGAATTTAAATTTTTTTTTGTAGAACAACTTAACATTCAATCCAATCCTTCCTCTGGTCTCAGTATTTTTGATCTTTTGTAAAGTGGAGACTGATTCTAAATTTCGAAAAGGACTTTTTTAAACCTATTCAAAAGCTTTTTCAGAAAAGCGAAGTCATTCGTTCCTGCATTGTCTCACATATAGAGTACAAAGTGAACCCACACAAACCTTTATTTGTGAAATGATGAAATGTATTTAATTTTACTCATAAATTCCTAAGCGCTAATAACCCTAGATAAAACCTATTATTACGAAGGCGTTTTTTCCCTATATAATCTCATTAATTCTTATGCCTTCCATGCAATTGTTTAAGGAACTCTTAAGATTTCTTCTTTGTTAAATTCTCTTATTTCAGAAAGTATCACTTTTTTCAATCTTTATCGTACGCCACCTTTTAGGTTTAAAATGCTCTTCCGTCCTCTATTTATCTACTTTACTTGGATATAGTGTTTTTTGAAATCTCCGTCTTATTTATTTATTAGTTCTTTCAATTAAATAGAGGAAGCAACCCTTTTTCTACTAGGATCCTTCATTTGCATTACTCTTCTTTGGAAGTGTGGAGCTTTATTTTATAAAGTCACAAGACTTCAAAGTAAAAAAAAAGAAATAACGATGTCAAGTTATACCCAAGTTCTTCAGTAAGCTAGAAACAATGCTTCAGAGAAAAAAAAAAGAAAAAAAAAAAAAAAAAAAAAAGAGAGAGAGAGAGAGAGAAAGAGAACAGAATACACTGAAATTGAAAAATAGAAAAAAAAATTTTTTTGCCAGTATTTTAAATTATGCTACTTTGTACAAGTTGGCATACCGTATATTGCATTCAACTTTAAATTATCATAATGATATCATGTAGTCTTTGAGATGGTAGTAATAGAAGAATGTGCGGAATTTCGATCAAAAGCAATTACGGTTTGTTTATCTCTACAATAGAAATCGGGAATGTGCCGGATATCCGGTAAAATTAAAATTCTTAATTATAAGAGCAAGAATTTTCAAATTATTAAAATTTAACAACTGCTTATATTCATTCTATCTTTTTTTATTCCCTATAACAGTAACTTTGGCTTTTAATGTTCAATAAAAATATATGTATGCGTTCGAGAATTTATTAAATTATTCACTTAACTACAAACATTAAATAAATTTAAGTTTTTCACACACACACACACACACACACATATATATATCTATATATATATATATATATATATATATATAATATATATATATATATATATATTATATATATATTTATATAATATTTTGATAATTATTAATATAATATGAATATAGCATAGTAATATTTTATATATATATATAACTCGCCTTCAAATTTTCTATCCACACAACCTTGAGCAGTTGGTGCAACTCCCTACCCGTATCCCTGACCGTCTCTGGTGATGAACCCAACATTCTAGACCTTTTTCTAACTTCTAATCCTTCTCCTCTATACTGTTAAACTCTTTCCTCCTCTGGGTTCATCCAATCATCTTCTTATCTCCGTATCTTGTCCTGTCTCTTCAAGTCTTCCGCAAGAACGGCCCCCGCCATCGGCGAGGAGACGTTTCTGGCATTTCGGTGCCACTAACTGGTCTGACTTGCGGTCGTACTTTTCTGATTTTCCATGGAATGATTACTGTTTCCGTGGGAGGGGTCCCTCGGAGTGCGCTGAGCGCATTACTGAGGTGATTCTCTCTGGCATGGAGGCGTACATTCCATATTCCTTCCCTTAAACTAAACCTAACAAACCTTGGTTTAACTCTGCTTGTTCTCGTGCTATCCGCCGCAGGGATGCTGCCTTCAGGGACTACCGTCGTCTTCAAACTCCAGAATCTCATGCAACTTATATTTCATCCCGGAATCGTGCAAAATCTATTCTTCGAGATACTAAAAACTCTTTTCTCCGTCGCAAATGCAATAATCTTTCTGGCTCCTCTTCCTCTCGTCCTTTCTGGCATTTTGCAAAAAATGTCAACTCTAACTTTGCTTCTTCCTCTTTCCCTCCTCTAGTATCTTCTGACGGTACAACTGCCGTTTTGCCTTCCTCTAAAGCTGAACTCTTTGCTCAAACCTTTGCCTTAAATTCAACCTTAGACGATTCCGGAGCTGTTCCTACTCCTTCAACCCCCTATAACTCATTTATGCCTAAAATTGTAATTTCTTCTAAAGACGTCACTTTTGCTCTCTCTGAGCTTAACACTAAGAAGGCGTACGGTCCTGATGGTATTCCTCCTGTGGTTCTCAAAACTTGTGCTTCCGAGCTTGCACCCTGCCTTGGTAAACTATTTCGTCTATGTCTTTCTACTTCAACCTTCCCTTCTTGCTGGAAATGTGCGCTCATTCAGCCTGTGCCGAAGAAGGGGGACCCTTCTCAGCCCTCTAACTATCGTCCTATTTCTTTAACCTCCGTTCTTTCTAAAGTTTTCGAATATATCCTTAACAGGAAGATTTGGAAACATCTCAATTCTTCTAATCTTATCTCAGATAATATGGCTTTCGAAAGAAACGCTCTACTGGTGATCTTCTTTCCCTTCTCTCTGACTCTTGGTCCTCCGCTCTTCGGCATTTCGGTGAATCTTTTGCTGTAGCGCTGGACATATCGAAAGCTTTCGATAGAGTCTGGCACAAAGCTTTGATTTCCAAACTTCCCTCTTTCGGAATCTATCCTTCTCTCTGTGACCTTCTCTCTGATTTCCTTTCGGGTCGTTCTATAGCAGCTGTTGTAGACGGCCACCGTTCATCCTATAAATCTATTAATAGTGGTGTTCCTCAAGGATCTGTCCTATCCCCAACACTTTTTCTGTTTTTTCATTAATGACCTTCTCTCTATTACTTCATCTCCTATCCACTCCTATGCTGATGACTCCACCCTTCATTACTCTTTTCATTTTGAAAGACGCCCTCCCAGCAACAGTTAATAGAGGCAAGGAGGGTGGCCTTGGAGCAACTAACCTCTGATCTATCTCTCATTTCTAATTGGGGCAAAGAAAACATGGTCGTTTTCAATGCCTCAAAAACTCAATTCCTCCATCTCTCTACTCGACACAATCTTCCACACAACTACGATATCTTCTTCGAAAACACGCAACTCAAACCTTCATCTCTCCTCAATATTCTAGGTGTTTCTTTTTCTCGTGATCTTTCTTGGAAAGATCACATTACCTCTCTTTCTAAACAAGCTTCTAAGAGGTTGGGTGTTCTGAGGCGCCTTCAGTATTTCTTCACACCACCCCAGTTGCTTGCTCTGTATAGGGGTGTTGTTCGCCCCTGTATGGAGTATGCGTCACACATCTAGGGTGGTTCCACACACACAGCTCTCCTGGAAAAGGTGGAGTCTAGAGCTTTTCGCCTTATCAATTCTCCTGCTCTCACTAATTCTCTCCAATCTCTTTCTGCCCGTCGAAATGTTGCGTCACTCTCTCTCTACTATCGCTATTACAATGGACACTGCTCTTCTGAACTCTCTCGTCGCATACCTCCTCCATTAAGAAGGGCTCGTGAGACTCGTCTTTCTACACAGTCTCATCCTTTCTCTGTCCAACTCTCTGACCCCAGACTTAACCTCTATGCTCAATCTTACATTTACTCTACTGGTAAAGTCTGGAACACACTTCCTTCATCTATTTTCCCAACTACCTATGACTTAAGCACCTTTAAACGCCGTGTATCAGGTCATGTCGGCCTTTAATTTGACCATGTTTCCGACTTTCCTCCCAACTCTGGTGGAACAATGGTAGGCCTCTGGCCTTTGCCCACCAGAGGAGAAATAAAAAAAAAAAAAAATATATATATATATAACTAAGCTGAACAAAAATATGAAAAGTAGTGATAGAAGGAATGGATAACTCTGACTGACGTCAAGTAACCGAAGAGCCACAGCTGCTCGTGTGTCACGTGTATAACCTATAACGATGGTAGAAAGAGCCAGTTTCTTTGTGGTCAACATTCTGTTTTGGTTCAACTGATTTATATCCAATCTTACAGAATGTCAAAGGGATAACTATTGGCTTTCAGCTATCATATCCAATGTCATGAACCCATATTATACTTCCTGAAAAATAGCATTCTAAAAACACCAGGGTGGATTTAAGTCAAAATTTGGGTGACAGAGACAAAATAGCACTGCAAAGGATTGTGATGAAAAATAAGAAAACAACAGCTGCAAATGTTCCTTCTAAGATGAATGCCAGTTATGAAACCCTGTCAGTATAAAAACTGAGGAGGAAACTCAATAGGCTGAATATTCATGGGCCAGCTGCAATAGCAAAAATTTTTTGTAAACGACATGTATGTCAGAATGTGGAGATAGTGGTACAACACTCATAAGAATTGGACTGCCAACCGATGAAAACAGCCCTTTCATCATATGAATCAACCTTCACACTCCACTGTTTCCAACCTCCGGTCGAGTTTGTTTGTGGAGAACACCATTCCAGGACTATCTATGACCTGGACTGTTATCATATGCCACAAGCGAAGCATGAATAAGGTTCCGTCATGGTTTGGGGAGCCATACCCTGGTTCTACTGGCCCAATTATCACAATGCCAGATAATGTAACTGACCAGGATAATGAATGCATTTTAGGTGACCAATTTCAACCAATGGTGCAGAGATTGTTTCTTGGAGGTTTCGCCATTTATCAAGTTAATAAGGCCCTAATTCATACAGCTCATGCTATCCATTCGTAGATTGATGAACATGCAGATCAGATTTCATATCTTCCTTGGTCCACACAATCGCCGGACCTTTATATCAAAGAGGCCCTGAGGTCAATTTGGGGAAAAGGTTTCGTGATCGCTAACCACCATCGGAATACCAATGGAATTTCCTCTAGTTTACATAAGGAATGGAATAACGTCCCATTATGCACCATCTTGGACTCACATTTGTCTACTTCCAGAAGAATTCTGGTGGTTATGAGTGCGGAAGATGATCACACATCATATTAAGAAATAAATTCCTACATTTACTTGGTGTTTCTTTGTTTTTCGTCCAATTTCATATATATATATATATATATATATATATATATATATATATATATATATATATATATATATATATATATATATATTATATATATATATATATACGTCCTATTTAAATTCGTAATTGATGTGAATGTACAGTCGTCAACAGAAGTTCGTTCCTATTAGGCTGGAAATAAATATTTATATAAAATGGAGATCAATTCATAAAAGCTCTATTTTGAATAAAAAGAAAATAAAAACATTGAGCGGGGCTTAATTGAACTGTGATTGGCTGAACCTGAAATGATCCCCATTTTATATAAATATTTATTTCCAGCTTAATAGGAACGAACTTCTGTTGACGACTGTACATGAATATCCAGCCGGATAGTGAAAACTGAATTTCGATATCCGGTTTTTAAAAATTTCCAAATATCCGTTATCCAGCAAATTTGCTATCCTACTGAAGAATAAAAAAAAAAAAATTAAGTTGGTTCTTCTGCGATAGAGTTCAGTATCAATGAGTTACACCTTACACCTTAAGAAAAACGTTCTTCCTTTCCTGTGAGAGCAAAGTCAAAATTGTATGTTATTTATCCCTCCCATTAACTAAAAAATGAGTTAATCAAAAGTTGAGGACGTGTTTCAGTAAAATGAGAATGAGAACTGGAAGAAAAGTAAAAAGAAGCGCAAGAAAAACACCCCCTTTTTACTATGCAACAATCGTCAGATACAATTTAGAATTGTTGGGAAAATAAAATAGAAAAATAAAATTTGAAAATAGAAAATAGATTTCTAATACTTTCATCCCTTTTCTGAGTAGATGGAAAGAAAATTTGGCAAGAATGGATAACAGCAAAATTCTGAGCTTTGGCAAGAATTTTTAAAAATTAAGAAAACTACAAACAGTAATGTCAGAATGAAGATTCGAAGTTGCTAAAAGAGTCTCACATGATAAGAGCATACAAGTGATAAACTACTGCTACATTTGTGTAGAATATACGAAAGATTTAATTCAAAGATGAAGGCGATAAGTTAATTATTTTTAGTTCTGACCACGAAATAAACAGCATATATATATTTATTTATTTCATTTTTCACCTTTCCCACTCTCGTGAGGTGGTGTCCACCACAATTCCCTCTCAAACATACTGACATCTACCTTTCATCTGCCTTCACCACCGCCCTCCATCTCACTCTGTCCTCCGCAAGTCTAATACCATCTTCTAAACTCAAATTCCTTCTACCCAAAATTTTTTTCACTCCATTCATCCATCTCCACCTTGGCCTTCCTCTCCCTCTACCCCCTTCCACCTCGGATCTCAGTACCCTGCCCACATTCCAGTCCTCATTTTTTTACACACATGTCCAAACCATCTTAGGACCCCTTCTCCATCCACACATCTCACTTTTTCTTCTGTTTCTAATCCAATCAACCCTTCTTAAACTTCATATCGTTCTCAATCCCTTCATCTCAAAGACATTCAAATTTTTCCTCGCCCAAGCATTTATCATCCATGTTTCACACCGATTCATTACAAAAGGCAAACAGGCAAACGCATACATTCGAACATTCTTACCTTTATTTCACTTGAAATGTTCCTTTTCTTCCATACTTCCCTTAGGACCTCTAACACTTTCATTCCCTCTATTACTTTATTCTTTTTTCCTTTTCCGTTCCCCCTTACAACATTCACAAATATTTGAATTCATCCACATCCTCAAACTTCTTTACACGCAATTCTACACTTCCCATCAACCTCATGCTTGCACATTTCCTCTCAAACTCTCTCATAAACATCCTCAACTTTTCCCCAGACTCTGTCACCAACACCTCCTCATTTGCAAAAAAGTAAACAAACATTCACCTAGCAATTCACCATCCACATTTCTCAACCACCACTATAGATTAAATAACCACGGCGACATTCCAAACCTCTGTCTCAACCCCACTCCTATTCTAAACCAATCCGAAAGCTCCCTCTTCACCCTCATCCTTGATCTACAGTTCTCATGGAAAGCCTTGATCCCATCCAACAATTTCCCTTTCAACCCCTTTCCATTAGTAGTTCAAACAACTTCCTCCTTCATACCCTATCATATGCTTTTTCCAAGTCCATAAAACATGCATATCAAATTTCATCATTTTCACGCTATTTCTCACTAATCAATCTCAGTGTGAACACATGGTCCACACATCCCTTACCTTTTCTAAAAACCTACTTGTTCCTCACCCATTCCCTTGTCACTAATACCTTCCCATAAATCTTCCCTACCACACTCTGAAGACTAATCCCCTTTATAATTTTTAAACCTCGTATCACATTTTCCTGTCTATAGGTACAATGCAAGCGTCCTGCCGCTCCTAAGGCACTCTCCCTTCTCTCCAACACAAATTAAACATTCTGATCATCGACCAGTCAATCCTTTCCTTAGGTACCTCCTTTATTATCTCTCCATATATATAATCCATTCATGCCGATTTTCCTTTCTTAATACTACTTCCACCTCCTCCCTACTAATATTTCTCTCATCTTCTTCATTAACTTCCTTCCTTTCATTCTCCTCTTCTCCCCCTTTTCTATCTCTCTACCCAAGGTCAATAATTCACTAAAGTACATTTTCCACCTCTCTTCAACTTCCGTCTCCCTATT
>SEYY01024741.1:42500-45000 GCA_009176605.1 Armadillidium nasatum | reverse complement strand
AATTCATTCACTTTTTTCTTAAACTTTGAATCTGGAAGCTACGAATTATTTTTTTTATTTATTTATTTATTTAAATTAGTTTGTAGTACTCACCACGTCGATAAGCTGAGATAGTCGAAGACCTAATTTAACGGTCAATCTATCAGAGTTGTTCCCGACCGGTCGAATGAGTCTGTTGTAGGTGCTGAGAAGGTCGTGGTAAAGTCGCTTGGCCTCTGGGTTGGCCAAACAGGAAGGGGGTGCCCGTATCAAAAGGTTCCACGATAGGGCCACTGCAAACCAGACGAGGACCAGAGAAAGAGAGGAAGAAGAAGAGCACGCCATGGGCGCGGGAAGACGGGGGTACCAACAAGGCCTCCGTCTTCGCCTCGTTCGGGATTGCAACTGACGGCGAGATCACGTCCGCGCTTCCACCGCTAACAAGCACACTGAATCGTTTTTCTTTCGTCTGCATCCTTTTCTCGTTCACACGCATCTCTCTCTCTACCTCTCTCTATCACTCTCTCTTAAACACAGCCACACACGCAGACTTTACGTCATACAGCCGCATATAAACAAGTAGTTCATTTCTCTGTTTAAATGCGCAGTATATGAGTTGACAGTAAAATTTGAGTATCATTTATAGGGAAGAAATCGCTCTTTTTATAGCGGAACTAATAGAATTCTTTTCGCTAATACTGATAAATGTGAGACTGTAAAATAAATAAACTATATTTTGAATTTAAAAAAAATAATTAGGATTCAATAAAATTTTCGACACAACTCTTCTTCTATAGATATATAAAATAATAATAATAATAATAATAATAATAATAATAATAATAATAATAATAATAATAATAGTAATAAATATTTGGTAGTGTGTCGAGCACGTTGAAAACCAATTTTCTACTTTCAAATAATCCATCTATTTTATCCTATAACATATGCCAGGCTAATTCAACAACTATTTTTTTTTTATCTTTATAGGTAAAAAATATAGAAGCATAAAAAAGTAACTTCCAACTTTTGTTGTAAGCAAATGTCGCAGAAAGAAACGAAAAATTTTAAAATGATCATTTTTACAACAAACGTTATGCTCAAATTTGGGATATTTATCTACCTCAGTTGAAAATAAAAAATTTCCCTTTCCAATAATAACTACAATAAAAAAATAATGAACGAGTAATATATATATATATATATATATATATATATATATATATATATAATATATATAATATATATATATATATATATATATATATATATATATATATATATATATATAATATATATATTTTTTTTTTTTTTTTTTTTTTTTTTTTTTTTTTTTTTTACGTGTTACCGCCACTCACGGACAGAGCCCTTTTCAAAGAGGGGGCATAGTAAAAAGATAAAAGAAAAAGAAAACTCACCCAATCCCGAACCTAACGTATATCCCTCAAGTGGGTGCAGACAGAGGATTTAAAGAAAAGAAGGTTAAATACAGCAGGAAAAACATACGAAGGTAGGGAGTTACACAGAACAGAGGTGGCTGGAAAGGAGGAGGTATCACAACGTGAAAGTCTACTAGAGTTTGCCATGCCACACAAAATTAATGTCCAATTAAGGAACTCCTTTTTGCTGCAAGGGCTACGCAATAGTGGTGGGATGCGAGAGGTCAACTCCTTCGAGAACCTGTCGTAGTACCTATAGAAAAGAAAGAGAGTGCGCCAACGTCACGTCGCAAAGAAAGAGAGTCAAGGGAGTTTGAAAGTAGGGGATAGTTTATTAGTCTATTAGCCTTAGATTCAACCCTATCCAAAAGAAAGGTGGAACCGGAATCACCCCAATGTGAGAACAGTACTCTATACAGATATGACCCTCATTTAATTGGAGTAACTGTTCAAAAGAAAAAAATTCCCGCAATCTGATATGAGGTTTCCAAGATAATTTATTGTTTATGTTTAGACCAAGAGTATTAATGCTGTTCACAGGTGAGACGAGAGAGAGAGAGAGAGAGAGAGAGAGAGAGAGAGAGAGAGAGAGAGAGAGAGAGAGAGAGAGAGAGAGAGAGAGAGAGAGAGAGAGAGAGAGAGAGAGAGAGAGAGAGAGAGAGAGAGAGAGAGAGAGAGAGAGAGAGAGAGAGAGAGAGAGAGAGAGAGAGAGAGAGAGAGAGAGAGAGAGAGAGAGAGAGAGAGAGAGAGAGAGAGAGAGAGAGAGAGAGAGAGAGAGAGAGAGAGAGAGAGAGAGAGAGAGAGAGAGAGAGAGAGAGAGAGAGAGAGAGAGAGAGAGAGAGAGAGAGAGAGAGAGAGAGAGAGAGAGAGAGAGAGAGAGAGAGAGAGAGAGAGAGAGAGAGAGAGAGAGAGAGAGAGAGAGAGAGAGAGAGAGAGAGAGAGAGAGAGAGAGAGAGAGAGAGAGAGAGAGAGAGAGAGAGAGAGAGAGAGAGAGAGAGAGAGAGAGAGAGAGAGAGAGAGAGAGAGAGAGAGAGAGAGAGAGAGAGAGAGAGAATGCGAAGAAGTTGAGTTTTTAAAGAGTT
>SEYY01024741.1:30000-37500 GCA_009176605.1 Armadillidium nasatum | reverse complement strand
TATATATATATATATATATATATATATATATATATATATATATATATATATATATATATATATATATATATATAAATCTTAATACTGTTAGAAAATTTAACAAAAACAAATCATGTAACAAGTTGAAACTTTAAATCATATGTTTAAATAAATAAAGCTGTCGAAATAAAATAAAGAAATACAAACTTTTAAAATGGAATCTTTAATTAAATTGAAATAACGAAGTACCTATAAAAAGATTACTTATTAAAGATCCTTCATGCGGATTCTATGGAGAAACTACTTACAAAACTCTCCTCCTTGATTTGGGCATTGGCCGTATAATGAGAAAAAAAATACTGAGCGTAGCAAAACATATGTTTAAAATA
Source organism: Armadillidium nasatum (assembly GCA_009176605.1). Lineage (NCBI taxonomy): Eukaryota > Metazoa > Arthropoda > Malacostraca > Isopoda > Armadillidiidae > Armadillidium > Armadillidium nasatum. The sequence goes on along the minus strand of SEYY01024741.1, from coordinate 37,132 downwards.
CCTCCAAATCATTTAAAATTAATTACTTCTCATGTGAAGCGCAGAAACTCAAAATAGCTGAATCTTTCCACATAAAAAGCTATAAACCAGACATTAATATCAAATTCATTGTACTGTAACAAACTAAACACATGAGATACCACTTAGTAACTTTATAATGTATGATATTACTTTTTGCTTGAAAATTAATTCATTTGATTAGAATCCACACTCTTATGATGTGTAATGATTACGGACGAAAGAGGTCAGAAAATGAGCATAATTATGCTACTTTCTTTGCAAGTTGTTCTATAGAATAATATTAAGGAAATTAAAAGAAAATATTTAGAGATATGTAAGCGAAATAGGTAAATCCTATATTAAAATAAAAGCCGACATTAAATTATTATTTATTATTAATTATTTATTATTATTCTTATTACGCTTTCATCGGTTACTATAAATAAATCCTTTGAATGAACCTTGGATTCCTTGTTTGTATTCCATTACCACTTTTTATTTTAAGTTTTATTTCATTTAATTAATTATTTACTGGCGTTATATTTTTTTTATTTCAATGTTGATTTTCATTTTGAAATATTTTTTAATAAAATAATGAATTAATTTATTTGGTCATTGTATATATAAAATTTTATTTTTATGTATTTACTTTTATTTTATACATTTGTTCATCTAATTAACTCATATTTTTGAGTCGTATAATCAAACTTTTTTTATTTTATTTTTATATTATATTATATATATATATATATATATATATATATATATATATATATATATATATATATATATATATATATATATATATATATATATATATATATATATATATATATATATATATATATATATATATATATACGAAGGAAAGTAAAAAATTATTGCCACTTAGTCACGGAAAATTAGTCACGGTTCTGGATACCATATAGCTACAAGCTTGGATTCTATAAAGTCTGTTCGAGGTGGGTCCCAAGTGAGCTTACTCAAGAGAACAAGAATAATCACAAGAGATGAAGCCTGTGTACATCACTTTGAGACAGAACCTAAAAGAAATCACGACTTAAGCTACCGAGGGAAAGGTGATTGTAACATGTTTTCGGGACTCAAAAGAGTCTTTACCGGAACATAACCTGGAAAAGGGGTCGATAGTCAACGGCATAGGCTACATCGACATGCTGACCAACAAAGAGAAACCAGCAATTCGTACCAAATCCCGAGCCCTACTGTCGAAACAAGTGTTATTGCAGCACGACAATGCACGTCTACAAACGGCCGCCCATATCATTGAAACTATAAAAAAAAAATTGGGTTTCAAGGAGATAATAATAAAGCCTAGATCTCCCTCCTTGTGATTATTCCTTCTCTGAACCACTTAAAGATGCTTTACGAGGTCGCCGGTTTGCAACGAACGAAGAAGTGTAGGAAGCGGTGAACGAATGGCTGCACAACCATAAAAAAAAACCTAAGACGGAATAAAAGAAAGTTTGAAGACCGGTGGACGAAGTGCATTGAAAAGTTGAAAAATAATGTGATTGTCAAAACTTTACTATTTTAACAAAATGAATAATCAATTGTGAGGATAATTTCTTTATTCCGCTCTCATATATATATATATATATATATATATATATATATATATATATATATATATATATATATATATATATATATATATATATATATATATATATATATATATATATATATATATATATATATATATATATATATATAGTGCGTGATTACTTGCAAAAAATCAGAATCTTTTCAAAAATACAAAAATAGTTCAATATTTAAGAAAAAAAAATAATTACTCAAAAAATCGGAAAAGAAATATTGGGAACTGATGCAAATTAGATTTTTCCTTTTCTTTAACTTTCCAAAAAGGCGATCACAAAATTAAAAAATAATAAAGGGGAAAAGAGTAAACTGATTGGGAGAGGATGAAAAATATGTCTGAAAGTGATAAGAGTTTTTAAAAATAATTGCAAATTAGACTTCACTGGTTAAGAGTTCAAAAGTCTTATTTGTTAATTGCACTCCAAAATTATACATGCACTCCATAGTTTACTCTCAGTTCTGTTTCTTAGCAGGCGATATATATATATATATATATATATATATATATATATATATATATATATATATATATATATATATATATATATATATATATATATATATATATATATATAGACAGGTGCCAGTGCCATCACTCCAAACAAGTGTCGATATCACGTCTCCCTGACACTCCCACGCTCTTTCGTAAGACATTTTCATGTCCATATGACCTCTTTTTACGATTTATTTTTAATAGCTAGACCTTTTTTTAATGCAACATCCTTTTCCCTTTATTACCCTAAATATTTGGCCCTGTGTCACATTACTTTGTAACTCTCTCAACCTTTTCGTGATTCATTATGATGATATCCCTTGGTACTCCTTTAGGCTCTTAAGTAACCATTTTTACAATAGGGTCAAATATGTGACTGCAGTATGTCAATTCTGGAACGTCATGAGGCGAGTCCAATCGAGAGACAGACCAGATTCAGATCAAGAGTTTTATAATTTAGGTCTAACAATGTTAGGCATTTCTCGCATACATCGCTTCATATGATCCATCAAGACTTGTTTCAGTCCCCATTTTGGATTCTTGGTACGTGATTCTCCAACAGCACGTGATCTGACAGTCATACTAAATTTTCGAACGTGCTCTTACATATCTAACCGGAGCAAAACCAAAATGAACGTTTATTTATTGAACGCGGATTCGAAATCGCGTTCTTTAGGATAATAACCCGACACTTTTACCATCTAACCATCAAATAATATCAATATTGAAAACATAAAAAAATAAAATTTTCAATAAAAAATGAATTAAAGTTTATACCAAGAGGTATAAACAAAGAAATCAAGATTTATACAAATGAATTAAAAATAACGTGTGTTAAAAATAAAAGGCAACAAAGTAGCCTCAATAATAATATCAAAAGTAATAATAAGTAAAATAATAAAATAAAATTCTAAAATTAAAATGTTATCGATATTATTATTAATTATTATTTTAATTAACGTTCAAAAAATATATTCCATAATTTTTACGCATGTAAATACTATATAGAAGTACTACACAGAATGCATTTCAAGAAAGTATCGCGGTAGTTCATGCATAACCATTTAATTTGTAAAAAAAAAAAGAAAAAAGTTTCCTCAGTATTTGTTAGTTATATATATATATATATATATATATATATATATATATATATATATATATATATATATATATATATATATATATATATATATATATATATATATATCTTTTACTTTATTCTTATTCTTCTAACACCCCCTCCTTGAATGGGGCTTATCCCGTGAGTGGTGGTGATGTGCAAAAAAAAAAAAAAAAAAAAAAAGTTATTATTTTTTGAAATTTTGAATGATGACGAAAACTTCGATGATTCATTAAGACTGAAAATGTGCGAAAAACAGATGTTCCATCAAATACGGTTTTGAGTTACTACTAATAATAATAATAATAATAATAATAATAATAATAAAAAAAAACAAGTCCAGTTTTTAAATTTTTTAATTTCTTATTTTTTAAAAACCTTTAATTTTAAATTTTTATTTTAGGATCTTTTCAGAAACGCCTTAAATAATCCCTTTATTATATTTAAACAACACTATGAAAGTTAAAAGCAGTTTTCAATTAAAATTTGGAATTTCTATAATAATAATAATAATAAGAATAATAAAGGATCTACATTTGGATTCCAAATTTCTAAATAGCTATTTTTGAATATAGTTTAACTTCTTTAAAATTATTCTTGAGAACAATCTACAGCAGAAGTAGAAAGTATATTTATTATATTCTCCTGACGCGTTTCGTCTCTGCACTTGAGACATCTTCAGAGGAAGTTCTTTCAATAATGAATGAGTGTGATTTAAATTTAAAGCATGCATTTTGCAATTAATCAATTCAAATAATATTAAGTTTCATTGACAATTCATTAAATTTTATATTAATATCAGGTCTACGGTTCTTAATGTAAAATGCCTCCGCTATTTTCAATTTTTGCACTTCACACGACCTATATAATGCTATAAAATGTTTAGAAATATTAGGTATAGTTGACATACCATGCGCTGTGTCAAAATGGGCAAAGATCTTACTAGGCTTGAAGCGGTGCTGATATGCCCTATCCGACAATTTATTTGTCGTATAACCAATATATGTCGACGTACAGTCAGACTCAGGGCAGTTAAATTGGTATACAACATGGTGGTTGTCGTCTGGAGCATCTCTTGTACTGAAGGAAGAAGACAGCTATTTAGACTTGTGATAAAGTCTGACTTTGATCTTGTTGTTATTATCTATTGGTTTTATGTGAGTGTTCAGAATATTGCGCAGGCATTTTTCTTCTTTATCAAAATCGTTAGCATTTTGAGTTTTAAAAAAGAATTTTATTTGGTTCTTTTGGTTATCATTATTTTCTTTAATGTATAATTTCGAAAGGGTTCTGTTTATTAAGGTTCTCAATCAAATATTGTGGATGGTCACAGTTAACTAAATTTTGTCTAATGCGAGTGATTTCTTTGTTGAATGATGTCCAATCAGAGCAAATGTTATATGCTCGGTAAACTAGAGTTTTAACAATAGAGTTTTTATAAATATTAGGTGAGTAGGACCCATAGTTCATATACATGCCATTGTCAGTGGGTTTGACATGTATTCCCGTAGACAATGTTCCATCATGATTTACAGTGATTTTAATATCTAAAAAATTAATAGTATTATTGATGATTATTATTATTATTATTGTAAATCATGATGGAACATTGTCTACGGGAATACATGTCAAACCCACTGACAATGGCATGTATATGAACTATGGGTCCTACTCACCTAATATTTATAAAAACTCTATTGTTAAAACTCTAGTTTACCGAGCATATAACATTTGCTCTGATTGGACATCATTCAACAAAGAAATCACTCGCATTAGACAAAATTTAGTTAACTGTGACCATCCACAATATTTGATTGAGACCTTAATAAACAGAACCCTTTCGAAATTATACATTAAAGAAAATAATGATAACCAAAAGAACCAAATAAAATTCTTTTTTAAAACTCAAAATGCTAACGATTTTGATAAAGAAGAAAAATGCCTGCGCAATATTCTGAACACTCACATAAAACCAATAGATAATAACAACAAGATCAAAGTCAGACTTTATCACAAGTCTAAATAGCTGTCTTCTTCCTTCAGTACAAGAGATGCTCCAGACGACAACCACCATGTCGTATACCAATTTAACTGCCCTGAGTCTGACTGTACGTCGACATATATTGGTTATACGACAAATAAATTGTCGGATAGGGCATATCAGCACCGCTTCAAGCCTAGTAAGATCTTTGCCCATTTTGACACAGCGCATGGTATGTCAACTATACCAAATATTTCTAAACATTTTATAGCATTATATAGGTCGTGTGAAGTGCAAAAATTGAAAATAGCGGAGGCATTTTACATTAAGAACCGTAGACCTGATATTAATATAAAATTTAATGAATTGTCAATGAAACTTAATATTATTTGAATTGATTAATTGCAAAATGCATGCTTTAAATTTAAATCACACTCATTCATTATTGAAAGAACTTCCTCTGAAGATGTCTCAAGTGCAGAGACGAAACGCGTCAGGAGAATATAATAAATATACTTTCTACTTCTGCTGTAGATTGTTCTCAAGAATAATTTTAAAGAAGTTAAACTATATTCAAAAATAGCTATTTAGAAATTTGGAATCCAAATGTAGATCCTTTATTAAATCAAAAGCTGATATTGAGTTCCTAAATAAGAATAATAATAATAGTGTAATTTGGTTAGCGAACCAGAAAATAAGTATAATACTTTACTGTAAAATTAATGTGAAAGTATTTAAATTCGAGAAAAAGGAATTGCATTTTAATAGAAATAAATATACTCAAAATAATTTTGCTTTTAAACAACAACGACGAAAAAGATGATAACGACAACGACGACGACAGAAAAGACGATAACGACGGTAACAACGACGAAAAATACGATAAAGATAACGACGAAAAAGATGATAAAAACGACGACGACGACGAAAAAGACGATAACAACAGCAACGACGACGAAAAAGATGATAACATCAACGACGACGACGAAAAAACGAAAACATCAACGACGACGACGAAAAAACGAAAACAACTACGACAACGACGAAAAAGATAACAACGACGACGAAAAAGAAGATAACAACAACAATAATAAGCAAAAAGTCAAGACAACACGTGAAATAAAACCTACCAAAAATTTGTAACTGAAATCATTATCATAATCTATTTATAACTTTACAAGTAACATGAAACAAAATTCTGCAATTCTGAATATATTAAAATTCTTTGAAAATTCTTATGAAAAAATTAGATGACGTAAATTTTTCTCCTCCAAAAATTTCGAGGAGAATCTAAAACATAAGGGGATTAAATTCCTATAACACAATGGGGGTCATTATTTTAAAAGAATCCCACGACTCCAGCAGTCGATAAACATTATAGAAGGTAAAGATAATCAACTTCTCGGGAAATTTATTTTTATTATTATTATTAATAGTAGTAGTAGTAGTAGTAGTAGTAGTACTGCTTTTATAAGTAGAAGTAGTATAAGTTTCATTACTACTACTACTACTACTATTACATTTTTCATTATTATTAATTAAATTATAATTTTTATTTAATATATTTTTAATACATTATTAACACTTATTAAATTTGTTTATATATATATATATATATATATATATATATATATTATATATTATATATATATATATATATATATATATATATATATATATATTAGGGATGGAGTGAAGTATCGGTATCGGTATCGGTATCGGCAAGTATCGGCATATTTTCCGATACTGTATCAGTATCGGTATCGACCTTTTCAGTATCGGTATCGGTATCGGCAAATTTTTTGGATAAGAGTAAAGTATCGGTATCGGTATCGGTAGTAGTATCGGCACGTATCGGCATATTTTTAGGTATCGGGTAATTTTTAGGTATCGGTATCGGTAAAAATTTTGGTATCGC
>SEYY01024741.1:0-20000 GCA_009176605.1 Armadillidium nasatum | reverse complement strand
ATTTATCCTCTTTCATATTTTAATATAACTTATTTAATGATACAAGTAATTTTATTTAGTTAAAATAAAATACTGTAATTTTTAAACTATCCCTATTTGCTGTGAGTATGTCGCTGTCTTTATTTAAAAAGAAAGTATTACAAACGAAAATAAAGGTCAGATGCATCATTCGTCGTTATTTAGTTACTATTTTTTTTAACAAAACTTTTAATCATTAATCACGAAACTTCTCTTGAAACATAGATTAGAATTTTTTTACTCTCTTCCGAAGAGAAAGATGAATAAATCTGGAGTTTGTATGTATACAATAAAGGAAACTATTCAAAGAATACTTACTTTCAACAACATTAAATCTATATTATCATATCCATGGCAAGAACAAGGTAAAGTTTGGTGTTACAACAATGGATTATGTTTACCGTATATATATATATATATATATATATATATATATATATATATATATATATATATATATATATATATATATATATATATATATATATATATATATATATATATATTACTACTTTACTGAATCCTCTGTAAAACATTGATCGTAAGGATCAGTTCCTTTCTTTTTCTCCTTCATCCATATCACAACGGCATCTTAATACTGCTATGATTAATTCTAAGGATGTTACTTTTACTGGAAGTCTTCTCTAATGTTCATTTAGGTTTTTCTTTATAATCCCCATTGCTCTTCCAACAATTGATATTACTGTAATTTCTTTTATTTACCATATCCTTCTTAACTATTAGCTTAACCTTTGATACTTAAATTCTCTCTCTCTCTCTCTTTCGTATACAACAGCACTATTGTCAAAAAGGACTCTTTTTGTATGATAAAGCACTTTGTTCAATATTATCTTTCACCACTATGTCTGGTATTTTGTCTTTTGGAACAGGCTAGTCGTATAAGACCATTACTCGATTGTTTTCCTCTATTTCTGGGTGGTTTGGTTTTAAATTGTTTGAGGCTTTGTATTTATATAGTATGTTTTTAATAATCTAAAGAGTACGGTCTTGCAAATCATGTTAGACATTTCAGTTTATGAATACGAATGGCAAAGTCTACAACACATAAGTAATTTCTTTTTACATATCCTTGCTAAGCCATCTTGTTCTTATCTATCCATCCAGAGCAACCACAATTATTCTTTCTTCTCCTGATTGCAATGTTCCACCACTGAATATTTCAAATGATCTCTCCATATGTATATAACTGATCTAAGATTTCTGTATATTCCTTAGCGATTATTTGTCTCATCCATTGGTCTATATACTTCGCTTTTCTCTCAAATTCAAATTTATCTTTTAATACTCTGATTTTTTTCCTTCTGTGTCTTTTTAATCTACCTTTGTCCATGTTTAGATTCATATAATTAACGATGTTGTTGCTGGTTTACTATAAAACCTTTGGAGAAATATGTTGCCTGTGATCTCCAAGTACTGTCAAAGCCCTATCACTTCTCTTTTGTAGAGGTAATCCATCTCTAATAATCCTAATGCTTCTTCTCTTTGATTCGTATATACCCTTGATAATGTGTGTCCACAATTGATCATTTTGTGAGCATTTGGCATTTTTCTTTGGGCTATATCCATTTTGTTGAGGTCTTCCTGTAGCCAATATATAATTCCATAACTGTATGGAATAACAGGTACAGAAAGGGTTTCGATGGCCTCTGTTTTATTTCTTGCACTTAGCTTTGATTTTAATATTGATTCGGTTCTCTTTAAATATTCTTCATGTTCCACTTTCTTAGAGTCTTCCAGCCTAAGGTATTTCTGTTTTCATGTTATAGTTGTCTTAGTTGGTCTTATCTATTGAGATGTTCTCATTTTCTGAACATTTTGCTTTCTAAGGTTAAGGAAAGCATACTTATCCAAACCAAATTCCATCCATATATATTCAGAGAAATCTTTAACAACCACTATTTGTTTGATGGTCTCCTGTCTATTTGGGATATACAATTTTAAATTGTTCATATAGAACAGATGTGATATATATTTGCCAGTTTTTTCATTACGTGGATTGATTCTATGTCCATTCTGTAGTTTATTTATTAAAATATTTGTGGGATTGATGGTCAAAATGAAAAACAATGGTGACAAGGGTCTCGCTGAAAGATCCCTACTTTTATACTGATATTATTAACTCCGGTCAGTCCTTCCTCATGTTTTAATTTTAAGCTGACGTTCCATTGTCTCATTCTTTTTTACATAAAGTCAATTTCTTTCTCATTTATGTCATGGATTTTTAGTCCTTCTACAATACAGCTGTGGGGAATACTAAATACTATCAAATACTTTCTTGTAGTTTATCCAAGCCACGTTTAAATATTTTTGAAGTTTCATTTTTTTAAGAATCATTTTTATTGATCAATAGTTCATCCTTTGTGCTCATTCTGATACTCATGCATTCTTCTTGTTTGTGGTTAATTGCATTATTTTCTACATGTCTATACATTTCGGAAGTTTTGATTCCTGTTAGATTTTTTTAATACACGGTAGGTAAACATGAGATATGTCTATACTTGGATAGATTTTTAGCTTCTTCAGATTTAGTGTCTCCAGTTGTTAATCATAATAACATGGCTTATCCCCCCTCCATTAATTAAATAAAACACTTTGTAAGAGGTGCATTAAGCACTGTTACTTTCTTCAACCATACAATCCGGACTTTATAACGTCCTGGTGCTTTCGAATTATTAAGTTTCACTTGCAACTCATTAATTTCTTTTTGACTGATTTCTGTAAATGTCATTCTACTGATGTTATTTACTAAATGATTATTACTTATTTGAATTCGTCATTGTGCTGTCCTACTTTTCATAAATGTAATTCAAGAATCTGTCTCTTCTGTTATTGGGGGTTCCTGGACTTTGTTCTCATCATTTCTTAGTGTCCCTGGACTCTGTCTAAACATTCAGATTTGTGATTTTCCTTTCTCATATCGTTCATATTTGTCAATTTTTGGTTTTTTGCTGCCAGACTTAGTTTTCTCCGAGAAATCGAACATGAGAGTTTTTTCCTTTGTCTTACTCTCTTACTATTAAATTTTGAAGTCTTCTTATTGTTTCTTTATGTCTAAGTTCATTCTTAAGGAATGATGTTAAGATGAAAATCTCTTTTTTTAGTATTTCCTTTTCTGATCTGAATTTTCGTGGCATTTTTTATTTTCTTATTACTTCTTTCATCACTCCAACTCCCATGATGTCAGCTATGGCTATTCCAATTTTTTTTTTTTTTTTATGTCTCCTCCGGTGGGCAAAGGCCAAAGGCCTACCAAATTCCACCGGAGTTGGGAAAGATCTATTATCATGGTCGATGGTGGCCGACGTGTCCAGACACACAGCGTTTGAAAGTATGCAAGTCAAAGGAAGTTGGGAAAACAGATGAAGGGAGTATGTTCCAGACTTTACTAGTAGAGTATATGTAAGACTGAACATAGCGGTTAAGTCTGGGGTCGGAGAGTTGGACAGAGAAAGGATGAGAATGTGTAGAAAGGCGTGTCGCACGAGCTCTTCTAAATGGAGGAGGTATGCAACGAGAGAGTTCAGAAGAGCAGTGTCCGTTGTAATAGCGATAGTAAAGAGAGTGACGCAACAATTCGACGGGCAGAAAGAGATTGAAGAGAGTTAGTAAGAGCAGGAGAGTTGATGAGACGAAATGCCCTTGACTCCACCTTCTCTAGGAGAGCTGTATGTGTGGAACCACCCCAGATGTGCGAAGAATACTCCATACAGGGACGAACAACACCCCTATATAGAGCAAGCAACTGGGGTGGCATGAAGTAATTCTGAAGGCGCCTCAGAACACCCAACCTCTTAGAAGCTTGTTTAGAAAGAGAAGTAATGTGATCTTTCCAAGAAAGATCACGAGAAAAAGAAACACCAAGAATATTAAGGACAGATGAAGGCTTGAGTTGTGTGTTTTCGAAGAAGATATCATAGTTGTGTGGAAGATTGTGTCGAGTGGAGAGATGGAGGAACTGAGTTTTTGAGGCATTGAAAACAACCATGTTTTCTCTGCCCCAATTTGAAAAACGGGAAAGATCAGAGGTTAGTTGCTCCAAGGCTACCCTTCTCGAGTCTATCAACTGCTGTTGGGTGGGACGTTTTTCAAAATGGAAGGAATAATGAAGGGTGGAGTCATCAGCATAGGAGTGGATAGGAGATGAGGTGATGGAGAGAAGGTCATTAATGAAAAGTAGAAAAAGTGTTGGTGATAGTACAGAACCCTGAGGAACACCACTGTTAATAGATTTAAAGGATGGACGGTGGCCGTCTACAACAGTTGCTATAGAACGACCGGAAAGGAAATTAGCGAGATCACAGAGAGAAGGATAGATACCGAAAGGGGGAAGTTTAGAAATCAAAGCTTTGTGCCAGACTCTATCGAAGGCTTTCGATATGTCCAGCGCGACAGCAAAAGATTCACCGAAATGCCGAATAGCGGAGGACCAAGATTCAGAGAGAAGGGAAAAAGATCACCTGTAGAGCGTTTCTTACGAAAGCCATACTGGCGATCAGAGATAAGATTAGAAGAATTGAGATGCTTCCAAATCTTCCTGTTAAGGATAGATTCGAAAACTTTAGAGAGAACGGAGGTCAAAGAAATAGGACGGTAGTTGGAGGGTTGAGAGGGGTCCCCCTTCTTCGGCACAGGTTGAATGAGCGCACGTTTCCAGCAAGAAGGGAAGGTTGAAGTAGATAGACAAAGACGAAATAGTTTACCGAGGCAGGGTGCAAGCTCGGAAGCACAAGTTTTGAGAACCACAGGAGGAATACCATCAGGACCGTACGCCTTCTTAGTATTAAGCTCAGAGAGAGCAGAAATGACATCTTTAGAAGAAATTCTAATTTTAGGCATAATTGAGTTAGAGGGGGTTGAAGGAGGAGGAATAGCTCCGGAATCGTCTAAGGTTGAATTAGAGGCAAAAGTTTGAGCAAAGAGTTCAGCTTTAGAAGAAGATAAAACAGCAGTTGTGCCGTTGGAAGATATTAAAGGAGGGAAAGAGGAAGAGGCAAAGTTAGAGTTGACATTTTTTGCAAAATGCCAGAAAGAACGTGAAGAAGAGGAACCAGAAAGATTATTGCATTTTCTACGGAGAAAGGACTTTTTAGTGTTACGAAGGATAGATTTTGCACGATTCCGGGATGAAATATAAGTAGCGTGAGTTTCTGGAGTTTGAAGACGACGGTAATCCCTGAAGGCAGCATCCCTGCGGCGGATAGCACGAGAACAAGCAGAGTTAAACCAAGGTTTGTTAGGTTTAGTAGAAGGGAAAGAATATGGAATGTATGCCTCCATGCCAGAGAGAATCACCTCGGTAATGCGTTCTGCACACTCCGAGGGACCCCTCCCACGGAAGCAATAATCATTCCACGGGAAATCAAAGAAGTACGACCGCAAGTCCGACCAGCTTGCGGCACCGAAGTGCCACAAGCGTTTCCTTTCCGTAGAAGGGGGTCTTTCCTGCGGAAGACTTAAAGAGATAGAAGAGGATACAGAGATAAGAAGATGATCGGAGGAACCCAGAGGAGGAAAGGGTTTAACAGTATAAGGAGAAGGATTAGAAGTTAGGAAAAGGTCTAGAACGTTGGGTTCATCTCCAAGACGATCAGGGATACGAGTAGGGAGCTGCACCAACTGCTCAAGGTCGTTTTGGATAGCGAAAAGGAAGGCACGTTCACCAGCTGTATGCATAATTGCATAATTCTGTCTGTTGATTTCTGTAATATCGCAATTAGCTGGTAATATTCTAGAAAGCACTATATAGGCTATTCCAATATGTTTATTCATTTCAAAATTATTATTTTTTATTTACCCATAACCTTTTACTTTTTCCTTCCGTAAAATCAAGTTCTATGTAGTGAGTCATTTCCTGAAACATTCCATCAATTCGCTCTCTTTTGTATTGAGACTCCTTATATATATATATATATATATATATATATATATATATATATATATATATATATATATATATATATATATATATATATATATATATATATGGTGCTCAAATAAAAATAAAAAAGTGCTAAAAATGAAATAAAATTATTTAAAATAATGTGAATATAAAATAGTTTCCTCTAAATTTTCGTAAAATAAAATGTATATATAATGGTCACCTACTTTAAATGTTTATTATAATAATAATAATAATAATAATAATATTTGCAGGTTCAATACGAATGATTTACAACGAAACTTGTAAACTTATTAAAACGTAAATTGTTCTATCAATAACCAACCAAACCATGCAACCTCTAACGTTGTTTCATTATTATCCTGATATTTTTATATCCAAGGTAAATCTTAAAGAGTTAAAGAAACAACGACTGGTTCAGGCTCTGGTTCACTCCTTAACTGAGACGTTGGCAACACAACATAAAGCTTGCCTTATAACGTAGAAGAAAAGCTGCTTTAGATGGTGAAAAAGTTGTCCGAAGTAGCCGGAAATAGGCGAATTTCAAACAATGAAAATGCTTTGGGCTAAAGTTACTACTATTTGGGATTCTTGCCATCAACGAAGCTAGGCAAGGAGTAAAAATCCCTCAACATCAATCTACATATCCTGATGGGTTATAACACTCTGGCAAATCTTCAACCACCACTCACCATATATATATATATATATATATATATATATATATATATATATATATATATATATATATATATATATATATATATATATATATATATTTATTTTTCACCCATTCATATTTGCATAGAATTTTCAAAAACTTTCCTTTACATGTATACGTAAAAAAAAAAAAATTTAAAAAAAAAAAAAAAAAAAAAAATTTAAGCTTCGCATAAAAAAAGAAAGTCTAAAAGATCTCTTCATTAAAAAAAAAAAAATTAAGTTTTTAACAGTTTTACGTCTAATGAGAAGGGCTCTTTTATCCTACTACAATAAATAGCTTGAAAGGCTGAAACATTTCCTAAGAATACGTCTTCGTATATTTGCATAATAATTTTTTACGTGTATTTTTGTTGTTGTTTAAAAGTGGACTTCTTTACCATTGTTTCGCATTAGAAAAGACTCTTTAAGTAGAACAAACGAGGCTAATTATAATTTATATATATATATATATATATATATATATATATATATATATATATATATATATATATATATATATATATATATATATATATATATATATATATATATATATATATATCACGTACAAGAAAACGGTCAGACTCCAGATTAGACATGACTTTTTTAAAAAAAAAACTACGAAACGTAGTGAAAAATAAATTACATTTTTAGAATCGTTGTCGAATTTTAGTTAGGAAAAGTGTAAAATATTTGCAAAAAAATAAATAAAAAAATTAATAAAAAATGATTTTATACGACAACTGATGACGTAAACTTAAATTTGATGTTATGATGTTCATATGTCTAAGGGGGGCTCTGCCCCCCGTACCCCCCGACCCGTGAGTGATGATGATACTGTAGACTACTTTTTCTGTAGACGATTTGGGGGTATTTTCCATTTTTTCCAATTTCGAGAAAATTGAAAAAAAAACGTACCTTGCCAGGCGTACGATGATCTCCACAGATAAAAATTAGTAAACTTTATTATTATAAGGATTTTTTTTTTATTTCCCAATTTTTCCTACCTGAAATTCGACAAGGATTTTAAAAATGTAATTTATTTTTCACTACGTTTCGTATTTTTTTTTTAAAAAAGTCATGTCTAATCTAGAGTCTGGCCCAAGAAAACTGCTTTTTCCTATTTTGTTGCCAGAATTTTTTTATTTTGTTTTATTTTTTTTTTTATAACAATTTTAGTTTTACATTAATTTTTCAATTATTTTTGTTATTACTCAGGGCTTTTTTTATATATATATAATATATATATATATATATATATATATATATATATATATATATATATATATATATATATATATATATATATATATATATATATATATATATTCTAGAGAAAATAATAAAGTGGTTCAGTGGTAAAGTAAAAGAAGAAAGTCAACTGTTAACTAATAATCTCCGGCATCCGCGATAGGCCTGGCCAAGCCAGCGGTATCCGCCGTGGGCCCAAGAAACCCAAGGATCTTCCTCGAAAGATCCTACTGACAGGACGAAAGTCCTACCTGGGGGGGGTATGGTGAAAAAAAAATTCTAGAGAAAATAAGGGAATTATGCTAATGGTTAATTAATTATTAGAAAATTCTATGTGAAGTTGCTTAATGATAATAATAGTACTGTGAAATTAATAATTAGGAATGTATGGCAAGGTTTTAGGTAAATTATGTAATTTTGAATCTAAAGCGTTATAAACTCACGCTAAGTTGTAGTATTTTGTTTATATGATGATGATGATGATGATATTATATATATATATATATATATATATATATATATATATATATATATATATATATATATATATATATATATATATATATATATATATATATATATATAGTAAGTATTCCTTTAGGCTATTCCATTTGAATTCTTTCTCACTCTTCTCTACTGTGTGTGGCGCTTGAAAATCTCAGTCTTTAGTTTCCGATTTTGTGAATCATTGGTTGAGCATATCTTCAGCTTCTCTAAAGCCGAATATATTTCAATTTATGGTTCCTTTTTGAAACATCACGCGTCATTCAAAAATTAATATCTTGTGCTGTAAAAAATAATAAATACAATTTCTGAATCTTTAGTTTATTTTAAATCTTATATGGTAAGTGGGAGCTGCTGTTGCTTCAGGTTTGGCGCCATCCTTTAGTTCCAACTAGTGAGATCGTAGGTTCTCTGAGACACTGCATATTACGTTTAATTATTGTGCTTGTCATTTTCATAAAAATTCCCCTCGTTAATTTCATCCGTTTATATTGAAGCAAAGAATTGAAGGTAAGATAATTATTTATTCCTTTTATTACTACCCATCATTATCCTCCAAACCTTTATATATATATATATATATATATATATATATATATATATATATATATATATATATATATATATATATATATATATATATATATATATTGCCAGATTTTTAAAAATCTTTTTATACTAGTCCATCGATGTTTCTCATTTACAATGATTAAAATTTACATATGGAAATTTCTTTCAAATTTAAGTTTTGAGTATCTTGACACCATTTTCCCAACAATATTGGACCATTTTTTTGTTTTTTAGAAGAAAAAAAATTATTCGTATGCAAGTTTTTACTCATTAATTAATGAGTAATTTTACATAATTCTAATTTACATAATTTTCACTACATAATTTTACAATTATGTAGTGAAAATACTTAAAATGATTATTTTATAAATATCATGACATAGATCGACGCCTATTAACTGTCATAAAAAAACTCTTAATAATCAGCAGATAGAAACCAAAGGAATAATTTTAAAATTAAATTGAATGTACTAAATTAACCCCGGACAAATAGGGCATAAATCCTTAAAGTCATAACGAAATATTAACCTTTAATTAAATAACACAAAAACCTTGGTAAATAAACAATATATATATATATATATATATATATATATATATATATATATATATATATATATATATATATATATATATATATATATATATATATATATATATATATATATATATCGTTGTAGATTTGGCAAAATACTTTCCATTACAATCATGTACTCCGAAAGATATATTTTTTCACTCGTTCACCCCAACTTAACTTTCTGCCTTCCGGTGTATTCAACAACATGCTAAACAAACACACATCAAATAATAATAAATAATAATATATATATATATATATATATATATATATATATATATATATATATATATATATATATATATATATATATATATATATATATATATATATATATATATATATATATATAGTGATATACTATCACTATTTAAAAAACTAACATATTGCAAATTAATCATTTCTCTCACCCGAAAGAAATAAACAAAATAATCCCCTACAATATCTGCAAGTCCGAAGCATAAATCAATGAAATAATCAAACAGAATGGGAAATAATATTCGGAAAATAAAAACGGATTTAAAAACTCTTTTCTGATGATATACTAGAACAAGACAAGCAGAAAGTTAATCCTATTACACTAAACTAAAATTTGCAGATGATATAAAATAACAAGATTAATTAAATATCGTATGCTGGCAAAATAAAAAAAATAAAAATCCATGTAAATTCGTACTGTATATAGTATTATTATTATTTATTGTTATTGCTCGTTATAGTTAGTTGTTGTTGTCAATTATTGTTATTATTATTATTATCACCATTTTCACTAAAATAAGTTACAATTGTTAAATTATTCTTATTATTACTATTATTCTTAATAATGTCAAAGGTAGCATTTTGTGACATTTATTAATTACTCGTATTTCTTATTACTGATGTTACTGCAATAAATATAGCATCATTAGCATCATTTACACTATATATATATATATATATATATATATATATATATATATATATATATATATATATATATATATATATATATATATATATATATATATATATATATATGGAATAAAAATTACATCATAGTTCTCATTTTCTTGAGCAGTTATATGTGCTTACCTATTTTGTGGTAGTCTATAATATTTGTCCAACAAATAAATAAGTAGTAATAGATTAGTTTTAAAAAATAATGATTATTGATTTTATCTATTAATTACTAAGGATATTTTTATAATTAATCATAATATTGGTAGTAGTTGTATTACAATTACTATTTTTCATATTTTCAATCATATTTTTCCTTATAATTATTATTTAGTATTGTAAGATTAAATTATATAATAACACTATCCCACGCTTCACATTATATTTTTCAACTTATGTTAATGAATTTCAATGGAATATTATGTTTAAATGAGTTTACCATTTCACTTAACATTTTTGATTGTCAGTTACCTAAAATATTAGAGCGACACAGATAATATGATGCAGGAATCTGATTCTTTTCCATATTATGATGTTAAATTATATAATAACACTATCCCACGCCTCACATTATATTTTTCAAACTAATTTTAATGAATTTCAATGGAATATTACGTTTAAATGAGTTTTCCATTTCACTTAACATTTTTGATTGTCAGTTACCTAAAATATTAGAACGACACAGATATGATGCAGGAATCTGATTCTTTTCCATATTATGATGTTAAATTATATAATAACACTATCCCACGCCTCACATTATATTTTTCAAACTTATTTTAATGAATTTCAATGGAATATTACGTTTAAATGAGTTTTAAATTTCACTTAACATTTTTGATTGTCAGTTACCTAAAATATTAGAAGCGACACAGATAATATGATGCAGGAATCTGATTCTTTTCCATATTATGATGTTAAATTATATAATAACACTATCCCACGCCTCACATTATATTTTTGAAACTTATTTTAATGAATTTCAATGGAATATTACGTTTAAATGAGTTTTCCATTTCACTTAACATTTTTGATTGTCAGTTACCTAAAATATTAGAACGACACAGATAATATGATGCAGGAATCTGAATCTCTTAAATATTATGATGTTAAATTATATAATAACACTATCCCACGCCTCACATTATATTTTTCAAAATTATTTTAAAAAATTTCAATGGAATATGACGTTTAAATGAGTTTTCTATTTCACTTAACATTTTTGATTGTCAGTTACCTAAAATATTAGAACGACACAGATAATATGATGCAGGAATCTGATTCTTTTCCATATTATGATGTTAAATTATATAATAACACTATCCCACGCCTCACATTATATTTTTCAAAGCTTATTTTAATGAATTTCAATGGAATATTACGTTTAAATGAGTTTTCCATTTCACTTAACATTTTTGATTGTCAGTTACCTAAAATATTAGAGCGACACAGATAATATGATGCAGGAATCTGATTCTTTTCCATATTATGATGTTAAATTATATAATAACACTATCCCACGCATCACTTTATATTTTTCAAAATTATTTTAATAAATTTCAATGGAATATTGACGTTTAAATGAGTTTTCCTATTTCACTTAACATTTTTGATTGTCAGTTACCTAAAATATTAGAACGACACAGATAATATGATGCAGGAATCTGATTCTTTTCCATATTATGATGTTAAATTATATAATAACACTATCCCACGCCTCACATTATATTTTTCAAACTTATTTTAATGAATTTCAATGGAATATTACGTTTAAATGAGTTTTCCATTTCACTTAACATTTTTGATTGTCAGTTACCTAAAATATTAGAACGACACAGATAATATGATGCAGGAATCTGATTCTTTTCCATATTATGATGTTAAATTATATAATAACACTATCCCACGCCTCACATTATATTTTTCAAACTTATTTTAATGAATTTCAATGGAATATTACGTTTAAATGAGTTTTCCATTTCACTTAACATTTTTGATTGTCAGTTACCTAAAATATTAGAACGACACAGATAATATGATGCAGGAATCTGATTCTTTTCCATATTATGATGTTAAATTATATAATAACACTATCCCACGCCTCACATTATATTTTTAAAACTTATTTTAATGAATTTCAATGGAATATTACGTTTAAATGAGTTTTCCATTTCACTTAACATTTTTGATTGTCAGTTACCTAAAATATTAGAACGACACAGATAATATGATGCAGGAATCTGATTCTTTTCCATATTATGATGTTAAATTATATAATAACACTATCCCACGCCTCACATTATATTTTTCAAACTTATTTTAATGAATTTCAATTGGAATATTACGTTTAAATGAGTTTTCCATTTCACTTAACATTTTTGATTGTCAGTTACCTAAAATATTAGAACGACACAGATAATATGATGCAGGAATCTGATTCTTTTCCATATTATGATGTTAAATTATATAATAACACTATCCCACGCCTCACATTATATTTTTCAAACTTATTTTAATGAATTTCAATGGAATATTACGTTTAAATGAGTTTTCCATTTCACTTAACATTTTTGATTGTCAGTTACCTAAAATATTAGAACGACACAGATAATATGATGCAGGAATCTGATTCTTTTCCATATTATGATGTTAAATTATATAATAACACTATCCCACGCCTCACATTATATTTTTTAAACTTATTTTAATGAATTTCAATGGAATATTACGTTTAAATGAGTTTTCCATTTCACTTAACATTTTTGATTGTCAGTTACCTAAAATATTAGAACGACACAGATAATATGATGCAGGAATCTGATTCTTTTCCATATTATGATGTTAAATTATATAATAACACTATCCCACGCCTCACATATTTTTCAAACTTATTTTAATGAATTTCAATTGGAATATTACGTTTAAATGAGTTTTCCATTTCACTTAACATTTTTGATTGTCAGTTACCTAAAATATTGGAACGACACAGATAATATGATGCAGGAATCTGATTCTTTTCCATATTATGATGTTAAATTATATAATAACACTATAAAACGCCTCACATTATATTTTTCAAACTTATTTTAATGAATTTCAATGGAATATTACGTTTAAATGAGTTTTCCATTTCACTTAACATTTTTGATTGTCAGTTACCTAAAATATTAGAACGACACAGATAATATGATGCAGGAATCTGATTCTTTTCCATATTATGATGTTAAATTATATAATAACACTATCCCACGCCTCACATTATATTTTTCAAACTTATTTTAATGAATTTCAATGGAATATTACGTTTAAATGAGTTTTCCATTTCACTTAACATTTTTGATTGTCAAGTTACCTAAAATATTAGAACGACACAGATAATATGATGCAGGAATCTGATTCTTTTCCATATTATGATGTTAAATTATATAATAACACTATCCCACGCCTCACATTATATTTTTCAAACTTATTTTAATGAATTTCAATGGAATATTACGTTTAAATGAGTTTTCCATTTCACTTAACATTTTTTGATTGTCAGTTACCTAAAATATTGGAACGACACAGATAATATGATGCAGGAATCTGATTCTTTTCCATATTATGATGTTAAATTATATAATAACACTATTCCACGCCTCACATTATATTTTTCAAACTTATTTTAATGAATTTCAATGGAATATTACGTTTAAATGAGTTTTCCATTTCACTTAACATTTTTGATTGTCAGTTACCTAAAATATTAGAACGACACAGATAATATGATGCAGGAATCTGATTCTTTTCCATATTATGATGTTAAATTATATAATAACACTATCCCACGCCTCACATTATATTTTTCAAACTTATTTTAATGAATTTCAATGGAATATTACGTTTAAATGAGTTTTCCATTTCACTTAACATTTTTGATTGTCAATTACCTAAAATATTGGAACGACACAGATAATATGATGCAGGAATCTGATTCTTTTCCATATTATGATGTTAAATTATATAATAACACTATCCCAACGCCTCACATTATATTTTTCAAACTTATTTTAATGAATTTCAATGGAATATTACGTTTAAATGAGTTTTCCATTTCACTTAACATTTTTGATTGTCAAGTTACCTAAAATATTAGAACGACACAGATAATATGATGCAGGAATCTGATTCTTTTCCATATTATGATGTTAAATTATATAATAACACTATCCCACGCCTCACATTATATTTTTTTTTTTTTTTTTATTTTAATGAATTTCAATGGAATATTACGTTTAAATGAGTTTTCCATTTCACTTAACATTTTTGATTGTCAGTTACCTAAAATATTAGAACGACACAGATAATATGATGCAGGAATCTGATTCTTTTCCATATTATGATGTTAAATTATATAATAACACTATCCCACGCCTCACATTATATTTTTCAAAATTTATTTTAATGAATTTCAATGGAATATTACGTTTAAATGAGTTTTCCATTTCACTTAACATTTTTGATTGTCAAGTTACCTAAAATATTAGAACGACACAGATAATATGATGCAGGAATCTGATTCTTTTCCATATTATGATGTTAAATTATATAATAACACTATCCCACGCCTCACATTATATTTTTCAAACTTATTTTAATGAATTTCAATGGAATATTACGTTTAAATGAGTTTTCCATTTCACTTAACATTTTTGATTGTCAGTTACCTAAAATATTAGAACGACACAGATAATATGATGCAGGAATCTGATTCTTTTCCATATTATGATGTTAAATTATATAATAACACTATCCAACGCCTCACATTATATTTTTCAAACTTATTTTAATGAATTTCAATGGAATATTACGTTTAAATGAGTTTTCCATTTCACTTAACATTTTTGATTGTCAAGTTACCTAAAATATTGGAACGACACAGATAATATGATGCAGGAATCTGATTCTTTTCCATATTATGATGTTAAATTATATATAATAACACTATTCCACGCCTCACATTATATTTTTCAAACTTATTTTAATGAATTTCAATGGAATATTACGTTTAAATGAGTTTTCCATTTCACTTAACATTTTTGATTGTCAAGTTACCTAAAATATTGGAACGACACAGATAATATGATGCAGGAATCTGATTCTTTTCCATATTATGATGTTAAATTATATAATAACACTATCCCACGCCTCACATTATATTTTTTCAAACTTATTTTAATGAATTTCAATGGAATATTACGTTTAAATGAGTTTTCCATTTCACTTAACATTTTTGATTGTCAATTACCTAAAATATTGGAACGACACAGATAATATGATGCAGGAATCTGATTCTTTTCCATATTATGATGTTAAATTATATAATAACACTATCCCACGCCTCACATTATATTTTTTTAAACTTATTTTAATGAATTTCAATGGAATATTACGTTTAAATGAGTTTTCCATTTCACTTAACATTTTTGATTGTCAATTACCTAAAATATTGGAACGACACAGATAATATGATGCAGGAATCTGATTCTTTTCCATATTATGATGTTAAATTATATAATAACACTATCCCACGCCTCACATTATATTTTTCAAACTTATTTTAATGAATTTCAATGGAATATTACGTTTAAATGAGTTTTCCATTTCACTTAACATTTTTGATTGTCAAGTTACCTAAAATATTGGAACGACACAGATAATATGATGCAGGAATCTGATTCTTTTCCATATTATGATGTTAAATTATATAATAACACTATCCACGCCTCACATTATATTTTTCAAACTTATTTTAATGAATTTCAATGGAATATTACGTTTAAATGAGTTTTCCATTTCACTTAACATTTTTGATTGTCAAGTTACCTAAAATATTGGAACGACACAGATAATATGATGCAGGAATCTGATTCTTTTCCATATTATGATGTTAAATTATATAATAACACTATCCCACGCCTCACATTATATTTTTCAAACTTATTTTAATGAATTTCAATGGAATATTACGTTTAAATGAGTTTTCCATTTCACTTAACATTTTTGATTGTCAGTTACCTAAAATATTGGAACGACACAGATAATATGATGCAGGAATCTGATTCTTTTCCATATTATGATGTTAAATTATATAATAACACTATCCAACGCCTCACATTATATTTTTCAAACTTATTTTAATGAATTTCAATGGAATATTACGTTTAAATGAGTTTTCCATTTCACTTAACATTTTTGATTGTCAAGTTACCTAAAATATTGGAACGACACAGATAATATGATGCAGGAATCTGATTCTTTTCCATATTATGATGTTAAATTATATAATAACACTATCCCACGCCTCACATTATATTTTTCAAACTTATTTTAATGAATTTCAATGGAATATTACGTTTAAATGAGTTTTCCATTTCACTTAACATTTTTGATTGTCAATTACCTAAAATATTAGAACGACACAGATAATATGATGCAGGAATCTGATTCTTTTCCATATTATGATGTTAAATTATATAATAACACTATCCCACGCCTCACATTATATTTTTCAAAACTTATTTTAATGAATTTCAATGGAATATTACGTTTAAATGAGTTTTCCATTTCACTTAACATTTTTGATTGTCAAGTTACCTAAAATATTAGAACGACACAGATAATATGATGCAGGAATCTGATTCTTTTCCATATTATGATGTTAAATTATATAATAACACTATCCCACGCCTCACATTATATTTTTCAAACTTATTTTAATGAATTTCAATGGAATATTACGTTTAAATGAGTTTTCCATTTCACTTAACATTTTTGATTGTCAATTACCTAAAATATTAGAACGACACAGATAATATGATGCAGGAATCTGATTCTTTTCCATATTATGATGTTAAATTATATAATAACACTATCCCACGCCTCACATTATATTTTTTAAACTTATTTTAATGAATTTCAATGGAATATTACGTTTAAATGAGTTTTCCATTTCACTTAACATTTTTGATTGTCAATTACCTAAAATATTGGAACGACACAGATAATATGATGCAGGAATCTGATTCTTTTCCATATTATGATGTTAAATTATATAATAACACTATCCCACGCCTCACATTATATTTTTCAAACTTATTTTAATGAATTTCAATGGAATATTACGTTTAAATGAGTTTTTCCATTTCACTTAACATTTTTGATTGTCAGTTACCTAAAATATTAGAACGACACAGATAATATGATGCAGGAATCTGATTCTTTTCCATATTATGATGTTAAATTATATAATAACACTATCCCACGCCTCACATTATATTTTTCAAACTTATTTTAATGAATTTTCAATGGAATATTACGTTTAAATGAGTTTTCCATTTCACTTAACATTTTTGATTGTCAGTTACCTAAAATATTAGAACGACACAGATAATATGATGCAGGAATCTGATTCTTTTCCATATTTATGATGTTAAATTATATAATAACACTATCCCACGCCTCACATTATATTTTTTAAAACTTATTTTAATGAATTTCAATGGAATATTACGTTTAAATGAGTTTTCCATTTCACTTAACATTTTTGATTGTCAGTTACCTAAAATATTAGAACGACACAGATAATATGATGCAGGAATCTGATTCTTTTCCATATTATGATGTTAAATTATATAATAACACTATCCCACGCCTCACATTATATTTTTCAAACTTATTTTAATGAATTTCAATGGAATATTACGTTTAAATGAGTTTTCCATTTCACTTAACATTTTTGATTGTCAGTTACCTAAAATATTAGAACGACACAGATAATATGATGCAGGAATCTGATTCTTTTCCATATTATGATGTTAAATTATATAATAACACTATCCCAACGCCTCACATTATATTTTTCAAACTTATTTTAATGAATTTCAATGGAATATTACGTTTAAATGAGTTTTCCATTTCACTTAACATTTTTGATTGTAAGTTACCTAAAATATTAGAACGACACAGATAATATGATGCAGGAATCTGATTCTTTTCCATATTATGATGTTAAAATATATAATAACACTATCCCACGCCTCACATT
Organism: Armadillidium nasatum; assembly: GCA_009176605.1. Taxonomy (NCBI): domain Eukaryota; kingdom Metazoa; phylum Arthropoda; class Malacostraca; order Isopoda; family Armadillidiidae; genus Armadillidium; species Armadillidium nasatum. The sequence goes on along the minus strand of SEYY01024741.1, from coordinate 1,436 downwards.
ATATTTTTCAAACTTATTTTAATGAATTTCAATGGAATATTACGTTTAAATGAGTTTTCCATTTCACTTAACATTTTTGATTGTCAGTTACCTAAAATATTAGAACGACACAGATAATATGATGCAGGAATCTGATTCTTTTCCATATTATGATGTTAAATTATATATAATAACACTATCCCACGCCTCACATTATATTTTTCAAACTTATTTTAATGAATTTCAATTGGAATATTACGTTTAAATGAGTTTTCCATTTCACTTAACATTTTTGATTGTCAGTTACCTAAAATATTAAAATGAACGACACAGATAATATGATGCAGGAATCTGAATTCTTTTCCATATTATGATGTTAAATTATATAATAACACTATCCCACGCCTCACATTATATTTTTCAAACTTATTTTAATGAATTTCAATGGAATATTACGTTTAAATGAGTTTTCCATTTCACTTAACATTTTTGATTGTCAGTTACCTAAAATATTAGAACGACACAGATAATATGATGCAGGAATCTGATTCTTTTCCATATTATGATGTTAAATTATATAATAACACTATCCCACGCCTCACATTATATTTTTCAAAGCTTATTTTAATGAATTTCAATGGAATATTACGTTTAAATGAGTTTTCCATTTCACTTAACATTTTTGATTGTCAGTTACCTAAAATATTAGAACGACACAGATAATATGATGCAGGAATCTGATTCTTTTCTATATTATGATGTTAAATTATATAATAACACTATCCCACGCCTCACATTATATTTTTCAAACTTATTTTAATGAATTTCAATGGAATATTACGTTTAAATGAGTTTTCCATTTCACTTAACATTTTTGATTGTCAGTTACCTAAAATATTAGAACGACACAGATAATATGATGCAGGAATCTGATTCTTTTCCATATTATGATGTTAAATTATATAATAACACTATCCCACGCCTCACATTATTTTTTCAAACTTATTTTAATGAATTTCAATTGGAATATTACGTTTAAATGAGTTTTCCATTTCACTTAACATTTTTGATTGTCAAGTTACCTAAAATATTAGAACGACACAGATAATATGATGCAGGAATCTGATTCTTTTCCATATTATGATGTTAAATTATATAACACTATAAAACGCCTCACATTATATTTTTCAAACTTATTTTAATGAATTTCAATGGAATATTACGTTTAAATGAGTTTTCCATTTCAATTAACATTTTTAATTGTCAGTTACCTAAAATATTAGAACGACACAGATAATATGATGCAGGAATCTGAATCTTTTCCAATTATGATGTTAAATTATATAATAGCACTATCCCACGCCTCACATTATATTTTTAAAACTTCTTTTAATGAATTTCAATGGAATATTACGTTTAAATGAGTTTTCTATTTCACTAAACATTTTTGATTGTCA